>PVJO010016256.1:0-42601 GCA_004026905.1 Hystrix cristata
GACTGGTCCAGCCACTGTGGAAATCAATATGGAGATTCCTCAAAAAACTACAACTGGAGGTTCCATTTGACCCAGCTATTCCCCTACTGGGGATCTTCCCAGAAGAATTAAAATCGTCATACCACAAGGACGTATGCACCATCATGTTCATAGCAACACAATTTGTAATAGCTAAGTCTTGGAAACAACCTAAATGCCCGACAACCAACGAATGGCTGAAGAAGATGTGGTTTTTCTACACAATGAAATGTTGTTTTATCTTGTTATGCTGCTGTCCCAAGTCTCTGAATTTTACAGTGCTTTCTCTGTGGAGGAATATGTGAGTGCTGGGTGCCTCTACTCAGCTATCCTGACAATCTTAGTATCATTTTTTAAAATGTCACTCTTTACCCTTCTTATTTAACCAAAAGTCAGGCTGATCTTTAATGTCGTCTAGCAATCACCCACTCCTTTCTGAAGCTTTCAGCTAGGTCTGAGTTCAATCTTCTTATAAAAGAAAAGAGCCTTACTGACTCCTCCACCATTTTTATCTCCCGCTGTCAACCTGCCTTCAATAATGTGGTTCAACTCAACAATTCTAGGTCTTCTGGGTTTTAGCAATCACAGTGGAAGCAATGACCATGGAATATGTACTTTGGGGTAAAGCTATTTCTCTCAGATTTTGAATTGGGTCCCCTTAAGCAAAGCAAGATGTAAAGTGGAAGAAAGTGTGTGAATGATGCCATCAAAATCCATAAGGTATATTTGTTAGCTACTGCAGACAGTCTTTGAACTAAATATATGTGAAACTGTCGAAAATCTCTATTTGTATCTCAGTTGTGGGAACAGAATAAGCCTTTAGGTCCCTGATGCCTATTTTTTTTTTAAATCACATGCTTATTGAACCTAGTGCCACTACTTATTTTTCTTCCTACTTGAAAAACATAAGTTTAAGAATAAGAAAGGAGGTGAGGAATAGCTAAATATCTAATTTCTTTTTGTTTTGTTTATTTGCTTATTTATTGATTTATTTATTGGTACTGGGGATTGAACTCAGGGCCTTCTGCTTGCAAGGCAAGCACTCTAACCACTGGGCTAAATCCCCAGCACTAATTTCTTTTTTGTTAACCAAGAAGATTTATTGGTATACTTTAGATATACATAATGATCACATTCATCATAGTTAATTTGTACCTGTACATGATAAATCTTGCTATTTTTCACCTTCCCCTACCCTCCCTTGAACTCCTCATCCCCTCTTTATTTACAACAGCTTTATTTACATTTTTCCATTTTTTTCCTCCTTTTCTCTTCTTTCCTTTTTCCCTTTCTTTCCCCCTCCTTCCTCCCTAGTTCTCCTTCCCACTTGAATAGTTTTCTTCTTTTTCACAACATCTGTTATACATTTTTATCCTTAGTTACATATATGGTTGCTCATACCAGAGAAACAATTCGGTATGTATTCATGTGTGTCTGATTTATTTCACTTAAGAGTATAATCTCAAAGTGCATCCATTGAGTACTCCTCTGCCATAAATATCTAATTTCTTAAAAGTATTTGAAATAAAATAATCCAAGAGAATTAACTTCCATATAAATTATCATTTGCGACTTAATATAGCATATATATGATAGTTTCTTGTTGACTATTTGAATCTTAAGTACATGATATAAAAGAAACTTTAATAAAATACTTGTGGCTGGGGATTTAGCTTAGTGGTCAGGGCCCAAGGCCCTGAGTTCGATCCCCGACACCACAAAAAAAAAACCAAAAAAAAAAAAAAACCAAGAAAATACTTGTAAAGTATTGGATAATAAGTTTTGGATATCAGTGAGTGTCAAATGAAATAAAGATGTAAATCATTGTGAGCTTCTAGTTTTTATTTGTATTTTATTTTGTGCCCCTTGAAGCACTAAACAATTTTTGAAGCAGCTTTTATACCACTAGTCCATGAATTTGTTAATTTATTCTCACAGGAAAATATTAGAAGAACTCAGTAAATAGCTGATGGATTTGGCTTCTGCTGCTGTTTTCATGTGCTTCCTCTTCCAAAAAATTTTAGTAACATAAAATCCCACATACCATAAAGCCTTAGGTTAATATTGGTTCCTGAGCATTATTTAAATCTATGCTCAATATATCTTGCAGGTCTGAAAAAAAGATGTAGACACAACTATTGGCCACTTTGATTTCCACAAAGCAGGGAAAACTTCACTGCAAAATTCTCAGGCCATACACTTTTTTGGTGGGGTGGTGGTGCCGGGGATTAAACTCAGGGCCTTATGCTTGTGAGGCAAGCACTCTAACCACTGAGCTAAATCAGTGATTAAAAATGACAAGCTTTGTTATTTGTTAACCAGGTTACTTTCAAATCATGTTTCAGATTGGATATTATTGTTATCCATTCACTGTACTCCCTGAAACCTACCAAAATAAGTTTCAATTTAAAAGGAGTAGGTACTAGAGTGATGTAAGAAGTAAACAGGTTATCAAATCCCAAGGCTTCTCATGATGAAAAATACTTAATCAAATAGTATCTCTTTCCACTTGCATCCTTTTCCTCTGATGAACAAAGTCTCCTTCGAAAAGAGAATGAAAGAGAATGAAAATCTCAGGATCTATATCTGATCAGAATTAAAATTTTCCATGACACTTCAATCATGCAGTATAATCCACTGCTGCCTCCACTGCAACACAAAGAAAGTGTAATAAATGGCACGAATAGTAGAAAATAATTTTTATGATTACAGTTTAAATCTTCTGATCATGTAAGAATATTCATTGTATAATAAGAGAATATATTTCAAAATTTAAAAAAATATTCTCAGGCCATTCCTAACTCCACCACAGACAATAACGAAAGGCATTTGCCAATGTATTCTGACTCTGTCTGGGAGACCTGCATTCATTTCTCAATAGAAAACACATCATATGTTTATCTCATCATATGCATGAGATAAGAGGCAAGACATAGGATCTAGAACTACAGGGTTGTGTCATTTTTGTGGTTCCTATCCAAATCCTTTTAACAGAGGAAGAAAGAAAGATCCCTCTCTGCAACTTGACAAGTCACTTATTTTGTAATCTTTTAATGTGTCCAGTGTGGTTATAAAGAGGCTGAACTCAGGTGTGACAGCCTTAATCATTCAGTGTCATGAATACATTCCATGTCACAAGACTCTTACTATCTTGCTCTGCTGTAACTATACTGGTTGACTGACCAGGACTCTTACAATCGAATTCTAATGACTTGCTTTGGGGGGGCATTTAGGATTCATGTTGTAGCATTTAGAAAAGGGAAGCCATAAGTACAGAGACATTTTAAAGAGCATTTAAGATTGTGAATATCTAGGGAGAATAACAAACTGTGCCAAGAATTATAAGAACCTTTAGTCCTTTTACATTTTTCATAGTCTTCATGAGAAGGCACAAAGAAGAGAAGGCTGGAAAGGGACAAGGCTTATTTGGCAGCGGGCTTTGGCATGGACGCTGAGTCAGGAACACCATTTCTATTCTATGCACAGGACTCTGACAAGGTTTCCACTTAGGGACATGTCTCTCTCTCCTATTTCTTTGGTCAGGCAAAAAGTTAACAAATTACATCCCTCTGAAGAGTAAAAATAAAATGTGTGACTCCACATTGTAGCAGCATTTCAGTCGTTTCTTTTAAGCTTAGTCTTCTTTAGTTTTGCAAAGCATATGAAAACTAAGAGGCACATCTGTTAAATTAGCAAGACTAGTAAGTAAGCCCTGGTGCCGTATATAAATGAGGCGCATATTGTTTGAAGATGTGAGAATGAAGGTGAGAAAGATGAACTTAAAATAATGGAAGCATGGAAATACTGACAATTTTATCAAATGGCCTAAGAGATAGCTCAGAGTGGAGTCTATACTTTGCCCGATATTTATGCATGGGACACTAAAGTGTCAATTTATGCCAGATCAGAAGAATGATATAAAAATAAAAAGAAACAACTGAACCCAAACTAGGAAGCCAAAAATATTAACAAATCTTTCGACCAACAGTGCAAAGATGTCATTGTGCATTTCCAACATGGAGCCTGGTGATTTAATGCGAATCACAGAAACTTGTTAGACAATGTATGTCCTGGTGCCAGTTAGGTAACTAGTCCCTGAACTGTATCACTCTCTGCTTTCAGAGACTGTGCATTACATTTTGTTTTTCAGAAATGTATCACACTGCTTTTTGAAAAAAACTATTTAAGGCTGTGATATCTCGAGTCTGTCTATGTTATTTTATAATTAAACGTGTTATTTCTGTTGAAAATGGACCGTAAAGGTCTCAGGAAAGAAAATAAGATAAAGAGACGCAAATATTGGAGTTGGTTTTCAATAAGCCGATTAGGGAAATGAGGATTGACTCAGAGGCTAATGCAATTTACATGCTCCACTGTTACTGGGTTTTGAGGTGCTGCAGTCTCCTTCTAGAGGTGATTTCCAGTTTTCTTCTGTCCTGTGCAAAGAATTGGTCAAGACAAGTGCAAACAGTAGCAAAGCTTATTAAAGGTAGGAAAAGAAACAGGTTCTGCAGAGCAAGTTTGTGGGAAGTAAAAGTAGGAAAAGAAGTACACCCTACAGCATGAGGGTGGGCCACTATGCAAGAGAGAATGCAGTGGCAAAAATTCAATGCGAACTGTTGTTTTTGTGTAACCTAGTCTTTGGGCTGACATCAGGTCTAGGGCTTCCTATGGAAAACCTGCTCGAGTTCTCACGAGAAGGCCATGTGCGGGCCTTTGGGAACTGTTCTGTGCATGAGTACCGGGATCTTGTCATGTCTCCTTTTCCAGCCAATTTTAGATGCGCCCTAACTTCCTGTCTCAGCAGCACTACTAACGTCTGTCCCTGGCATTCTCCAATGTCAACTTTTCTTCAGAGGACAAATTCCTCTGTTCACTGTGTTTCAAAGTGCTTAGAACACAAATCTAAATAAATATATAGAAAATATATGCAAAACTAACCCCGTAATTGAACATTCATATTGAGGATCACGTCATTCTCCCCAGAACCCATGCTCATATTTTTTTCTTTGTGACATATGACATATTATTTACTCACTGTTGTATTCTAGCTGAATGTCATTTCCCCAAATTTGAGACCTTTTTTCTTCTGCATCTCTGCATCCCTGGAGCAGAGTGTCATGAGTTTTACATCAGCTTTGCGATGTAGTTTGTATCAGATACAAAGCTTTTCTCCTAAAACACCTTCACTTTTTGTATTAATTTTGTAAATATCATAGAATAAATTCTATATTTTATGTTTGATCTTCATGAGTATAAGTAACCTGATATATGCACAAAAATGTTTACGCTTAAACACACAAAATGCTTATACATCATCATGCCCACCCTTAACAGAAGAAGACACTAAATAAACTGAATATTAATGACTTTTCTCAGACCCGTCAGAGAACAGAGGTCATAGTGAGGTAGGACAGAAGACATAAAAACAGATGGGAAAGAGGAAAAGAAAATTGTAATTTGAAAATTGTACTTTTAAGAAAACTTCAGCTTCAGGACATGAAGTTACCTAAGTTCACAATGCCTGTGCTTTTCATCTCTAAGCCTGTTTTTCCTTTCTGGGCTACTCACTCCTATATTCTTAAGGGTCTTTAAAGATACAATAAGTCTGTAAATTGGGGCCATGCCTTTTTCCTAAGGTGAAAAAGCTCACTTCCTTAAGGTGAGCTTCCGCTTTATTTCAGGTACTATAGACTTTCAAATTCCAGATTGCCAACCTTAAAGAAACAACACTATTAATTGGGTGCCATATCTCTAAACTTTAAAAATTTGCAAATGTTCTACAGTCTTACTTTGCTCACTAGTGGATGACCTGATGTGAGGAACCATTCTTATTTTACTGTTTTTCTTCTAAAAGCCACAGTGTAGCTGAGTGCTGAGCCTGTAGCAGAACATTAACTTCGTCTTTGTAAACTACCACAAAACTATGCATATATCTCTAGATGATCTGTTTTTCATGTCTTAAACCATATCATTTCTTTATCTATCCTAACATAACATCGAAAGTCTCTTTCAAGTACAAACATATATATTTTACTCTGATCCCCCGAGCACAAACACTGGTCAATCTTTATGTATTTGTTAATTAATTTTACCCATAAGGACTGTTTCTAGCAATGCCAGGGGCACTGAACGCTATCAAACAAAAATATTATTATCAGTCTTCAAACAACACTTGGATAATCTTAGAATTGAGTTGGACGGACCATAGACTCACCATGACCTGATGAAAGCATTCCTGGAATGATATTTCCAGAACTTTTAAATCAAATATAAAAGTCTCAGCTTTTCAGCCTGATGGCATGGGCCTACTTTGGACTTGTCTGCTGCTCTCTTATCAATAAACTCTTAACTTTTCTATATTCCTTGACTATTAGTATATTCTTTTTACTGCCCATGGCCCTGACCTCACACACTGAGCCTTGCAGGGCACCTGACAGACACTAAGGATATACATCCTAGATCATGCTTTTGATTATACCATGAAGACCACATAAACACTTGCAGTCTTAGACAATAATGTACCTCATTCTTGAACACTCCCTTCTGAGTGTGCACTTCTTTGATTTTGCTTAATAAGTCTTCCTGTCCCTCTCACTGATGAATCATGCAATTCTTTTCTGTGATGAGAGTTGAATGAACCTATTCTTTTCTGGAGAGAGTGAGATAAGGTCCTCATCTCTGCTTTGGGGAGACCTCCTTGGATCCTGTCTGGTGATAATAGGTCAAATTGACAGCCACAAACCTGAAGACACAGACAAATCTAGAGAGATAAAGCCAACATCTCTTTATCTGGTGAAGAAGACACTGGAACCACAAACTTCTAGGAACATGTAACTGATAACTTTGATGTATAATTAGAGGCTAGGTATGGATTAACACGACAGTCAAAATCTCCTGGGGAGGGGGATAATTGTAAGCCAGGCCCTACAGTTTTGAGGGCTCTAGTTCCAGGAATCTCACCAGAAATTAATGGCAAAATCCAAGAAAGACCCTTCATGGATCTAGCAGAGTACAGGAAGAATAACCATTGTAAATCTCACCTGGAGCCTTCCCTGTAATGAAGAATTACTTTATAGGAAAAACATTGTAAGAGCCTTATCACAGCTGACAGAAGGAAGTTTCCTTACTCCAGCTTCCTGTAGCTTTCTTCTTTCATATGAAGGAAAAGACAAGTATTTAATAAGACTTGGGACTTCTAAGGTAGATTGTGATGATACAACCACAGAAACAACATGGAGCTGAGAGAGGAGTAAAAATTATACTCCAGAGAAACTCTTCCAAAGGTTACAGTCATCAAGCATAAAGTTACTAAAAGACTAAGAATAATAAAAATATTACACTATTGGCTCTCAGCTGCATATAGTAGAATTATGCCAACAAGACTCCAGTATAAAAAGAATGAGTAACAGTTAAAAGAACTGCAAAATAATCTCTCTGAGGAGAAGTATTTAGGAAAATCTAAATTCAAAAGGAAAAAACAGTACATTAATAAGTAAAGAAATTTGAAATCTCTTCACCTATAGTTACACTAGACATTAAATACATTTGAACTCTGAGCAACTTTAACTTCTATCCTCACACAAAGAGACTATTTACCTCAGTTCCCATTACCAAACGTTTATCTTTCAATGAAAAATTAAAAAGCATGCCAAAAGGTAAGGAAAAAATAACCTGAAGAAACAAAAGCATCAAAACCAGACCTACATGTGTTATAGAGTTAGAAAAAAATTAGAGTTGGTATAATCAAGATGTTAAAGGCTCTCATAGAAAATATGAAAGAACAGATGTAGATGGGTAAGGTAAGCACAGAGATAGAAAGCCAGCTGAGAAACAAAAATAAATGCTAGAAATAAAAAATACATTATCAAAAATAAAGAAAGACTTCAATGAGCTTATCATTATATGATAGATAGCACTCCAAACTAAAGGGAGAAGAGAGAAAAAGAACAAATAAGATGAATAGCACAGCCAAGAAACAGAAATAATGTCAATAGGTGTATCTTATGTATAATTGGAATATCAGAAGCAAAGGAAAGAGAGAACAGAACGAAAACACAGAGTCAACCAAAAATGTGTACACACTTCAGGAAGAGAAAAACTTGTATAAATATATTAATACTAAATTTATTGAGACATCATGAGATTAATACCAGTTATCTTTGGCTTCTACAATCATAACAGGTGCTCAAAGTGGTGGCCATGAGCTTCCAGACATTTATTAGTGCAGTGAACTGCGGCTGGGGTAACCTTGATCATTGAGATTGCTACACATGCATTTTCAATTTCTTCTCTAAGGCAGGCAGTGAAATAGGTTTTCTCTGATATATAACATCTTCTAGGGTCCCCCATGAGGGTAACATCATCTGTTGAGAAAACATCGTACTGTCTTTTTTTTTTCCTGAAGTGTGTATACATTTTATTGGCAGACTCTGTATATTTAAAATATTAATGACTGAGAATTTGCTAAAGTTTTTGACAGATACTAATCACAGAGCTAGAAAATCAGAAAGCACCAATCCTAATACTACATTCTAACTCCTAAACATTCTAACTCCTAAACAAACAAAATGATCCCACTATGTATATCATTTTCAAATTATAAAGACAAGGAAAAAATTTTAAAAGAAACTGGTATTAGTGTAATAGCAAATACCTTACATATAGCAACTGAGACATAAATAAGAACCTGCAGTTGATTTCTTGTGAGAAACCATGCAAGGAAGAAGTGTATAGAATGAAATAATTTAAAAACTTGAAATCAAGCATCAAATTTTAAAAATGTACAAATGTACAGTTACACATCCAGCAGAAATTATCTTTCAAAATTGAAGAGGACATAAAATCTTTACTAGGCAAACAAAATGTGAGGAAAATCGCCTGAAGTAGATCTGCCAGGTAAGAAATGTTGAAAGAAGTTCTTCATAGAAAAATGTAAAAAATCAGACTTAGATCTATATAAAGAGATGAAGAATGACAGAGAATGTTAGCTTACTCCACTCCCAGAAGCCTAAACTCTATTCTAGGTTTAGAACCAGCTGACCTGCTCATCCTTTCCCTCATTCCATTCACTGTACCAAGATGCACCACCTATCCCAGGCTTAAAAACCATTGCCCTGCCTCTCTGGGTCAGGCTGAAGTCTCTACTTTTGACCCCTGACCCCTACATGTTGCTGTACTTGTCACGACCCATCCATAAGGCCACCTTTGCAATTGTAGTCCTTCCTCATAACACTGGCCATCCTTTCTGATCCAGACAGATATCTTCTAGGAATCAGCTGAGTCTCTAGGTCTCCTCTGGGGGTTCTTCCCACTTTCCTTCTCGGTCTCTCTGAAATTCCTTGGACTAAGTCTTTGTCCTTCCTGGCCTGGGAAACTGTCCCTTTGGCCTGGCCCCTCAGGAAATGTGGGATGACAATTTCCTGCTTGTGGCCAGGAAATTCTCAGAGAATTCTCAGAGAATTCTCAGAGACTTGGGGACACCTGTCTTTACTTTGAGAATTCTCAGAGACTTGGGGACACCTGTCTCTCTGTTATGTTCTTTTCCATCTACCTAGAGGCCTCACCTACTTCAGTATTTGCAACTCCAGTTAGGCCCTTTGACAGCCTGAGGACTCGCCTTTGTTTTATCTCCTTAAAAATCTTCTATATGAGAGGGGGAGACATCAAACCAAAATAAACTTATTTTCTTTTGTAACACAGTTTAAAAATTAATAATAACCTAAGCACAGGACATTCGAATTACAAATTCTTTGAGACTTAAATAGATTTATTGAGCACAATGACAAGTGGTCCAAAGTTCCTTATGTAGAGGCTTTCTTTTACCTTCCCAGTCAGCTTTCTCTCAATCTCGTATTACTTTCCAAATTCTCTTTCTTCATGATTGTTATGGCTTGTATCTAGCTGTCTCCCCAAAGCCTCAAGCAGTCAGAGGTGGATCTTTTTGGAGGTGGCTGAATCTAGGGTGTGTGATGCTGGGATTAAGAATATGATGCTGGGATTGATTCATGGTGTGATGCTAGGATTAAGGGTGCCCCACTCTGGGCGTGAGTGTTACCTGCAAGGGTGGGTAGCCTGGATGGGATATAAGGGACAGAAAGAGGCTGCTTTGTCCCTTGCTGCTTCTTCACTACTTCACTACTTTGCTGCCTTTGGCCTGCCATGAACTGCTTCTCCTCCAAGATGCCCTTCTGCCATGATGCTCTGCTTTGGAGTCAGCCAACTATGTGCTGAAACCTCTGCAAACTGTGAGCTAAATAAACATTTCCTCCTTTAACTTTCGGTGTTGGGTATTTTGTCTCAGCAAAAAGAAAAAGTACCTAAGACAATGAT
The DNA here is from genome assembly GCA_004026905.1 of Hystrix cristata. NCBI lineage: Eukaryota > Metazoa > Chordata > Mammalia > Rodentia > Hystricidae > Hystrix > Hystrix cristata. The sequence goes on from PVJO010016256.1 coordinate 10,351, forward strand.
AAACAATATTCAAAGTTTTGCTTACTTGTTTGAACTTTCACAAAAACACAGGGTTTTCAACATAGACTACCGATCACAGTTGTCCACATTCTTAGACAAGAAGGTAAATGTGGATTCTATGACAAGGAATCACAGTTCTTCTATGCTGCTGGAGCTCTGTTCAGCCCCTTTCTTATGGTGAAACTGTGATTTCAAGAGCTGGTAGTACTAGACTGAGGAAAGGGTAAAGGAAGTTGCTTAACAGCAGATGATGGAGACCACCACAAAGAAAGAGAGCCTGGCAAAGCCCCACAATATCTGAAGTAGGGCTGAACAACTGCTGGTTTTTCATTTGGATGCTAGAGTCAATATGGTCCCATTTGTGCCTAAATCTATCAAGTTGAATTTCAAGTACAGTCCCAAAATAGGATCTTAAAGGAAAATATAGGGATTTTATTTTTGTTTGGTTTCCTCTGTTGCTAATGCAGTGTTTGGAATGGAAAATATAAAATGAAAATCAAAATGAAAGTATAGAAAATAATAATATAGAAAGTGGACTCAAATACTGAATGCAGTTTCCTTTTTCTTGAATGCATTCATGGTAAAGTGCTATTCTGTAAATATTAGTAATCTGAGTCAATTACTTCTAAATGGAAATGGGAAATTCAATTTTATAAAGGAACACAAGGAGCATCTTATCTTGTGTCAGAAAGTTTTCACACATAAAAAAGAAGTCTACAACACAGATTTCAAAGAGACAGGGAAGGCAATTGGTAAAAGAGTAAAACAAATCCAGACAGAAAACTAGTATCAGGATATGGACATTTGTGTGTTGTTTTTATTCTGTTTAATATATTTTCCTCTATTAAATTTGGAAATATATTTAACTATATGTTCTCTAGTTTGAATTGGCTCACAAATTACTGGAAGAGCTACTCATAGATACAGCCAGCTATAGATTGGTGTAGTTTGGAAAAAACAATTCTGGTTTAGATCAAATTCTGTTGATTCAATCTTCAGGATTCTGAAAATTCTCTTACAGGGATATGCTAAATAACTTTGACAACTATTATTCTCTAGCAATTGATATTGGATGATAAATCCAAAAATCAAAGGAAATGACCATAGTAGTAAATTCTAGAAGAATGTGAGATGTAGAAAAATAGTGATAAAATATTGATATTGAAATAAAGGAGGAAAGACTTAAGTACAAATACCTTTTAAGAACTTGCACTAGCATTTTATCTTTTTAATGCAGTAAAATGACACAGCATAAAATATAAATTCTAATCATTTTAGGTGTAGAGTACGGTAAAGTCAGTTGTGTGCACATTGTTATGAAAGGGATCTGTAGATTTTTTGCATTCGGTAAAACTGAAACTCTCCCCTTATTAAGGAACAACTCTTTTTCCTCAACACCAAGTCAATGACATTCTACTTTCTGTTTATGAAAATGGGATCATTTTACATACTTCATTTAAATGGAATCATACAGCATTTCTTTTGTGTCTGACTTGTTTCAGTTTTATAATGTTAAATCTCATCCATGCGGTAGTGCATTACAATATTTCTTTCACCTTTTTTGTAGTTGAAGTAAAAAAATTGTATGTATTTATGAGGCACCATTCATGTTTCAATAAGTATAAACATGGAGCAATACTCAAGCTAGGGTAAGTACATCTATGCCCTCAAACACAAATCACTAGCCTTTGGTAAAATATTCACAATCCTTTCTTCTAGCTTTGGGGATTCATATAGTACATTATTGTTTTCTATAGTCACCCTACTGTGCAATATAATATCAGAATTTATTTCTTTGATTTAATAATAATAACTTGGTAATCAGCTAGTAACATTTCCCCATAACTCCCACTGTCTGTGCCTTTGGTAACCATGAATCTATTTTCAATTTATGAACTCATTCTTTTTAGAGTCCGCATTATCATGAGATTATAGGACTTTTGTCTTTCTGTACCTAGTTTATTTTGCATAACATAATGGCATCCAGTTACATTCAATCTGTCACAAATTACAGGATTTTATTTTTTTCATAGATGAATAATGTTCGATTGTCTAAGCATATATATACACACATCACATTTTTTATCCATTCATTGCTTGGTACAAATTTAGGTTGTTTTCACTTCTTGCTTATTGTCAATAGTGCTAAACATTCTAGCACAAATGTGTCTTCAACACACTGATTTAATTTCCTTTCGATACATACCTTGTAATTGGGTTACTGGATCATGTGATTTTTTTTTTTAGAATTAAATCATTTTATTTTTGCCATAAGAAGCTCTATGAATATCAGGTAATGGTTAATGAAAAGTAGAACTTAGTCATGATAGATAAACTTGTACAAGTATGAACAATACAGTATTGGAGGAAACTTCTTCAAATTCAGTGGCTGATATTGTGTTATTTAGAGTTTTTATATCTTCTTGATCCTGTTTTGTTAATTTGTATGAATCTAGGAATCTGTCTATTTCTTCTGTGTTTTTGATCTTATTAGAATACAGGTTCTCAAAGTAGGTATTTATGATCTTTTGGATTTCTGCAGGATCTGTTGTGATTTCATCCTTTTCATTCCTAATTGTATGAATGTGAGTCTTTTCTTTCCTTTTTTTTTTTAAAGGTTGGCTAAGGGTTTGTCAATTTTACTTAATATTTCAAAGAACCAACTCTTTGATTCATTGATTCTTTGTATTGTTTTCTTAGTTTCAATTGTGTTAATTTCTGACTAGAGAACAGTGATTCTATTAGTGATAGTGAAAGTCATCCTGCACAATCACCCTTCTCTCTCTTATCTCCCTCACACCAGCCAGGAAGGTTTTTCAATAGGTTAATTTTTAATTTTTCTTCATATTTTGTATTTTTATCATATTATAATATTGTAATCATTTTTATGTGACTATTTTTGGGTTGTGGAACGAGTCATCTGAGTTTCCATTATTTCTTATGGGGAAATTTGCTTAGATATACAGTGCTTTTGATTATAAGCTTGTCTCCAGACTAAATTATGCTCACAAATTAAGATTTTGCTGTATTCGAAACTGTAGGATTACATGAAAGCCAACAAAAACGATCAAACACAACTAGGAGATTATTTAGTGAGTTCACATAAATTTTATGGCTTAACATCATAGGAAAACAAAAAAAAATCTCATATAGTAAAGCATAAAATAATACAATATGACAATTCATACAAAACATCTTCATAAATTACTATGCTTTAGAGGAGGAAGCATGTGTTTAATACAATATTCATTTAAATTTTATAGGTGTGCCATTCAAGAAGAAATTGATATCTACTAAGTTTCTTTGTTGGATCGTAGTCTTACCTTGTGAAATTAAGTATGGCTGCTCATTAGGAAAGCCTTGATTTAAGTACATTACCAAGTCAGAGATGTGACTTGTTACATAGACAAATGTACATAGACAAAAGTCCCTGTATGCTTAGAGGCTATTTTCCAAACCCAGTGAGATATAGAAAGTTATGTCTGTTAGCTTCTCCCCCAAGCATAATTTCATGTTGGATTCTCAAAAAACTAGGATAACACTGTTAGCTCCTTCCATCCATCCCCTTACTTATACTGTATTCAGTGTTCCTATTGTACAAAACAACTTGGGGAGTTTTATCTTTTCCAGAGCTCCAAACTGAACTTTGTTATGTTCTCTAATTATTGAAATCACAGGAGCAGTTCTAAGGCAGACGATGTTGATAACTTCTCTACTTACCTGTGTTTCTTCTCTTTATTGTTCTTGTTGCAGGTTTAGCTCTTGCAACAAGAAGACTGAGAGACACTGGTCAGACATTTTCATTAGATACAACTTCTGTTCTAAGTGCTCCATATATAATTTCAGTACTTAGAAAATATTAATTTCATTTCTTACATTTTAGGAAACCTAATTAAAAAAACTAAGAGGTGACTCTGTATTGGGATTTTAAAAATATCAGCACCATACTTCTTGTTTATAATGTACGACTTTCTTATCACTTACAAAAGACTTAACTGAGTTAAGCTAGTAGCCTCTAAATTGGCCTCCTTTTCTGCAGTGATTCTTTTCCAATTCTTTTAATTAATTTCTTCAATAATAATAATTGCTAAAATGAAGAGTACAAAAAATTAAAACAGGTTTCCTAAAACGTAGTTTCCAATAAGGCAAGTAAATATGAAAAAGTAAATTCAAACAAAAGGAGCAAATGTAAGAAAAAAATCAACAGGAGAGTAAAATTTGAGGAGAATTTCAGATGAGATTATCCAATATTGTTGAGCAGAACCAGGGCTTGTTAATTTTGGTGAAAAACGAGAATGGGTATGAAAGAAAATAAACTTAGTCAATTCACCTTACAGCTTCTTATTCCCTCAGTAAATATCATTTCATTCCACTTAAAAATAAAAGGAATGAGTGATTTGCATTGGTCCTTAGAAAACTTCCTCTATGCACTGAGCGTCATTTAGGTTGCCCCAAAATCCTGTGTGAAATACCATAATGGTATTTATTATTAGCTTTAATATAATTGGAGAGGAGTGTTTCTAAGTGACTTGTCCCCAAGATACAGAGGTGCTGGGAATGACTTAATAGTACTCAAATCTTCTGCCTCTCAAAATATTCACTTGAAAAAAAAGTGAAGTTATAGTGGGGGACATGTATACATACATGATTACAAAAGTAGCAGATTAATTCACCATCCATGAAAACTACAATGCACATATATAGAATTATTTATTCAAAGAAATATGCACTGATAGGTTTTTTTTTATATTTTCATTTCAATTTGAGTGCTGTGATCATACAGCTTAAGTATGGCAAGGCCCAAGACAGTGCTTTAAATACAAAGGTACACATTTTAGAAAACATTTATTGCCTCGATATTCCATGTATACTGCACTTTTGGGTACACACCTGTTTCTAATCACTCATATCTGGCCTTATAATGGTGATCATGATCAGACATTTCTTATGCCTGAGATAGAAAAAAGTGTGAAATGTCAATAGTTTCTTTAGATGTTAATAATTTTGTAGCAATGCATACAGAGTAATGAAGAACTTCATGTAATAATGACAGTGTCCCTTTAAAAAGTTGTATGTAAGTAAAAGCTAAAGAAAGTATGCATGATCTAGTGAGAAGAGAACTGATTTGGTGACAAACGAAATGGCTCTTATTTTAGTTTTTAATTATCCTCATTAGAACAATACATTCTAATAAAAGTTATATGGATGTTCTCTCCCTACTTCCCTCCCTCTCTCCCTGACCCTCATTCTCTCCAAACATACATTAATTTACTATACTTATCCTTCTTTTAATGATGTAAAATGATGTAACGCCTATATGATGAGCTGAAGTGAGACAGATGGCATAGGCATTGTGGCATAGTGTTAGACTACTACTGATTTTCTTATGATGTCAGAACAGGAATCATCTGCTGTTAGTGATTCTCAGTTACCAAGACATGATTGTGTCAATGGTTGGACATCAGAAGCAGATGATGTAGATGGTTGATGGTCCTGATAATTGCTGGTGTTTTTACTGAAACCTTTTGAAGAACACTGTAATTGGAAGTTGTTGTCTCTTTCTTTTTAATTGATCAACACTCTTCCTGAAGAAGTTGTAAACCTTTAATGATTATACAGGTGACTTGAATTTTGGGGCCATTATAAATTAAAATAAAAGATACTTGAACCAAGCACTACAATACTGCTAACGCTGATCTGATAACCAAGAAAACTACTAAATGACCAACAGGCAGGTAACCTATAGAGTATGAATACACTGCACAAAAGAACGATTCGTATCTCAGGTGGAATGAAGTAGGATGATTTGAGATTTCTTTACACTACCTGTAAGGGTATGCAATTTAAAATGTATTAATTATTTTTTCCTGGCATTTTCCATTTAACATTTTCAGACCACAGTTTACTATAATGAAACCAAAGAAAGCAAAACTATGGATAAAAGGGGATTCCTGGAATTACTTTTAGCTTCACTCACTTCAATTTCGGAAGAAGAGAAAAAGGTTGGGAAGGAGGGAGGGAGGAAGTGGGGGAAAGCGAGATGGGAGGAGAGAGGGAAGGATGGTGGAAGCAAGGGAAGAGAGAAGAAAGGAAGGAAGGGGAAGACAAGTATAGGAAAATAAAGGAGAGAAGAAAATAGGAAACAAAGTGTAAAAGAAGAAGGGATATACTTGAAAATGAATGCTGTTATTATATATTCTCAAAGAATACATATCTCATTGTCCTCATTCAAATACCCATTTAAACATAAACATTTCCAGTATGCTCATTCACTTAAAAATGCATTAAATATGTACCTTTGTTAAATATTATGCTATGAAGTTAAGCCTAATTGTCAGCCTGAAAGCTTGGGAGCAACCTAGGAGGTTAGTAAAACACACTTCTGGGTGTGTCTGGGTGGGTCATAGAGGATTGACTTTGTGGTATATATCTGGTCCCTTGCACTTTCCTCTCTTGCACTGTTCCCCTGCTCTGCTTCCCAAGCACCACGAACTGATAGCCAACCATGGACTGAATCTTCTGAAACTGTGAGCCAAATAAGCCTCTTCTCCTTTAAATTATGATTGTTGAGTATTTGGTCCCAGAAATGGAAAAGGTGAATAATACACATGCCTATGCTGGGAATACTACAATATATATCAAATCATGCCAACACTGAATATTTTCAGAGTACACTTATGGTAATATGTAAAGCATACAATTACAATGGCTTCATTTCAATGAGTAAACCCAGTCACAAAGTAGAAGATATTTTCTTTCACAAGGCAGTTTTCTCTTTTAAAAAAAAAATTTGCCTTTTTTTTCTTTTCAATACTTTTCAGGTGCTTTTCTTTATGTTTTATGACTTCACTATATTTAAGCTTCTTTGAGTCTGAAGCAGATGGGAATGTAAATTGAAAGCTAGGCTGTTTTTGAGTGAAATAAGGTTTACCTGGTATCTCCCAAAGTCATCTTTAATTTTGGAAATTCATTTCTGAGCACTTCCGCTGTTTTGATTCTCTTAATATTTTTTTTCACACATCTTCCTATTGGAAACTGACCTATTTGATTATCTTACAAAAGCATTTCTCCTAATTATTCTCACTTGTTGCCTCTGGCAATATAGTCAAAGAAGTTCACCACACAGATTTTTGGACTCATGAGGAGCCAAGAAGCAATGGTTCAGTCCAATAATGAGGTCTGCTCTGATGCTAGACTTGGTATAATATACCTGTTGCCTGTATTAGCTGTAAAATAATTAAACTACACAAAATCATCTGGGTTCATGGAGCTTTTGTACATAAACCTTCTGGCTGTTTGGGGGTCCTTTATAAGATATCAGGAGGCAGATTATGTTTGGTGCACATTTTCTCTTCAAACAAGTATTTATTTATTTGTCAGCAAACTCAGTACTTTCAAACTCTCCACCAAATGGACAAAACAGCTTATTTGGCAGGTTTAGAAGGTGTTTCCGGGAACGGGCTAGGAAATAATTTGAAAAATATTTTTACCAACCATCCTGACAAATCTCCCAGCTAAGTATGTTTACTTCCTCCTCAATGATAGATAATGTCCTAAAGACACAACCAGGTTCAAATACAAGAGGCAAATACTTGAGAAAGTAAGTACTGTGACCTAGAACAATGCAGTTCATCTATGAAGTTATTTTTGATAGATACATAGCAAGAGCAGTCAAAAGTTTTAAGGTAGAACGTGTTTAATAGGGCCCAAAGTTTCTAAGTTCTAATAAAAGCAGGCTTTGGATTAAATTCTAGCATATACAAGCCAACTTATTAATTATACATTATTAAGTGTCGATAAATCAGTTCATGTAGCTTAGGAGTGGCATTTCATTACATTTTAATAGGTATTCCAGATGATCCTCAAGCACACAAAAGTATTAAACCCACTGCCACGTGCTATACATATATTACAGCAAATGTCTCCCTTTGCTACTTCCAAGTCAGCCTTTATGAGCAGGAAGGGTTCAAGAAAGCTGATGAACGGGTACCCGGTATGCAAACATTAGCGTTAAATCCGACGTGCACTACATGTGCTATTCAGTTTTGTTTATTTTATAAACATGGAAAATAGCTTAGAGATCATTCTTAAAATACAGAGGCATGGAATCTACCCCAGGTCTGCTGAATCTATCATACGTATTGAAAGCCACATGTACTTTGCAAAAGCTCTGTGGTTGATTCTAATGCACAGCAATACTTTTGAATTATTCATATTGAACTAGCTAGAAGCCACTTTTCATCTCTCCCATCTAAGTTGTACAGCTTTGAGACACAAAATACCATTGCACTTTTTTGTATTCAAGGTTGCTATTAATTAGCACTGTTGTCTCAATTTATTTAACATATCAGAGCTCTTGTTTTCTCACAAAAAGTATATGTAAAACTATGCGTTATACATAAGCCAGTACAAATACCTTGATAAAATGTTATACCAAGTCTAGCCATTCAAGTAGCCACAAGTCCGTTATAGGGGTGGCAGAAGGCAATATTTTGATAATAACCAAGCTTTTAGATTTATCTTTTAATTTTTGACAATCTTGGGAACAATATCCATTGCATAATATATTCAACTGAGAATAAAGAAATCAAGTGAGTTTTAGAGCATAATTTTAAACTAATAGAATGCACAAAAATTATGAAATTGTAGCATATCAATAAACATAGCATTTTTAAAGGGAAGCTGAGTTAGAGCTCATGACACATGAATTTAATGAAACAAGTTGTACTGAAAACAGTTTCCTGCCTCTGGCAACATGAAGAGCCTATGTATTTAGAGAAGTGTAAATTGATCAAAAGAGAAATTGTGAATAAAATTTCGTAGGGCCATGTTTTTTGGTTTTGTGTGTGGTAGAAATCTATACAGGTTTAGTAGAGCCCAGACATAAAGAGGGATTAGTAAAAGGCTTCTTAAAATGTCACAAAACCAGTTGATTGCTTGAATTTGAGAGTAGGAAGTTGTGAGTACATACACCTCAATGTGATGACTGGAGAAATTCCAAAAGGCCTACACTCTTCAGAGGGACATAAAAGTAGCTAAGAGTCATTTAGAGACTAAAAGAGCCCTCAAAAAACAGGACATGAAGGCACAAATACTCTTCAGCAGTAAACTGGCTCAGCAGAACATAGAGGGGATGGATATTTTGGCTATAGAAGCAGTAAATAGACATGAACCAGTAAGTTCAATTACAATTATATATATACAAGCCAAAGTCAGCATAAGTTCTCATTGGTTCCAGCATGAAATTATATAAAATAGAGTGTCTGTCTATCCCAAGTATCAGTTTTTTGTTTTTTGTCTTTGTAAACCCTCCTATAGCATACATCACCTCCAGAGAAATAGAAGGAAAGAGAAAACAGGCAACTCCCGTATTAATGGAGTGCTAAAAGAGATTGTGCTTCAAATTAGAATTGATTAACTTTAATTTGAAAAATTAAAATGTTCATAAATGAGCTTAAAAGAAAGCTAAATTTAAGATGTAAATTTAGTTCAGTTGCAAAGACAAGCAAATAGGGACATACTTGTCCTCCTATGGTTGGTGTCTACACCCAGTAAACATTTCACTAGTTAGAATAAATTGCTTTCTTAATCAAAAACAAATTATTTACTTATCTAATATTTCTACCCATGTCATTTCTTGGCCTTTGGCTAAGATCACATGTAATATATCTAATATGGTAATTAAATCTCTGCAAGAAATTTAGTGCTGCAAAATAGTGACTATTTTATGAAAACAGCTCATGTCTAGGTAACAGATTATACACAGCACCCACTAAAATCTGAATTAGGCCAATTTGAACTTGCTCAATTGTTTGTTTAATTTTGATAGATAATACATCCCTAAAATTGGAGATAGATAAAGGTAGTTGCTTCCTCAAAAACCTTTCTGTTAGAGTAAATTGAGTCTTAGAATAAATACTGCCACATATACAGACACAGATTAATCAAATCACTGATCATCAAGCAGGCATGAAGTCATTAATGCAAACTGTACTGTGGACTTCAATAAGTTCAACTCTGTCCCTTAAGATGGGCCAACTACCTCCTTGCATGAAAGGGTCCCTCTAAGCAGATCCCAAACCATTGCAAAACTAGAGTCTACAACCCTTATTGTAACTGGTGTGCCACACATCTCAGATAGGTGGTTCCCACCCTTGTTTGCATACTAGAACCATCTAGGAAGCACGGACATGAATCAGCCCTACTAAAAATGAGTTAGGGCAGAAAACTCACAAGGGCTGAAGACAATCAGTTGATAAAGATAAAAGGCTCATTTCATCAGAAAAGTAAATATACAAATACTAGCATATCTATACATCTACAGATATACCAGCATATATACATTAGTGCATATATATTAGCATATATGCATAAATACATATCACATACATATGGTCAAAAATGTAAGTTAAAGTGAGAAATTGAATCATGGTAGGAGATATTAGCATATGTCACTATAGCCACCAGACAAAAATTAAGATACAGAAGATTTGAACACTATTAAAAACATGGCCTTATTTTGTATGTGTGTACCATTTTGCCCAACAACACATTATCCATTATTTTAAATCACACATAGACTGTTTACAAATATCGGTCAAAAAATGGACATAATAAATAATTACCACAACAAAAAGAGAAGCGATTACCCTAAAAGTAAGGGCAATTGGGGAGAACTGGAGGTGGGGGAAGGTTATAATTAATAGGGATCATCGTACCAGTATTTACTTTCTGTCTTAGTTACTTTCTTGTTGCTGGGACAAAATACCCAAGACACTTAAATTAAAGGAGGAGAGGTTTAGTTTGGCTCACAGTATGAGGAGGTTTCAATTTATAGTAGGCTGGCTCCAAGGCAGAGTGTCATGGCAGAGGAGAAACAATTCATGTCAGGGCAGGCAGAAAGCAGAGAGGAGTCAAGAGAGTAGGAAGGCTACATACTCTAGGCCACGCCCCCAGTGGCCCACTTCTTCGCACCAGGCTTCACCTCCCAACATCACATCCCAGCTGTAAACCCATCAGTGGAATAATCCAGTCTCCCACACACCCATAATCCAGCATCATACACCCATGATCCAGTCACTTTTCAAAAGTCCCACCTATGAGTGCATGAAGCTTTGGGGGGTATCTAAATATAAACCACGACACTTTCCAATTCTCTATTAAGCTACACTTTGGTATTTTATGGATTTTCTGTGAGTTTGTTACATTTCACAATGAAGTTAATTAAAATATAAGGTCACTATTTTACAATCTTCTCAAATAATACAATGAGATTATTTTACTTTCATTAATCTTATCCAAAATTATAATGTTGCACTATAATTATGCTTTTAAACTCATTAGACATATTATTAGCACATTGTTAACATAGTCGATGTGCATCTATACCATGTATTTACCACTTCTTGTTCTTCCTGCCTACTTGCATCTTGGATCTGCCATCTTCAATGTTTTCTGCTCTGATGGAGCATACCTACAGAATGAATGATCTGGCAGTGTTTTAGTTCTTGACTAGATGCTTACATTTTAATAATTTGATAAACTTTACCTTTATGTTTTATGAAATCGTCTACATGCAAAAAAGTAACCTAATAAAACCACAAAAGGTTAGAAAATAATTACCTAAGATTTGTTTTCAAATATTTTTGGATGTATTATTTAACCAAGGTTCTATTGTTGAGTATAACATACATAGTTTCCTACTGACTTTCTCTGTAATTTGTATTTTGCTTCAAAATAAAAATTATTTGTTAATAAATTATGATGCTTTCCTTAGACACCACAACGTTCATAGAAATGACCAAGAAAATGCGATGTATTTTGCTGATGGGTTTAATGGAGTTTGAATCTGAAGTTTTAGGTTCAGTTCTCAATGATGATTGTAGTAGTTCTGTTACCTTATAAAAATTCTGTAATCAGTATAAATTTGAATGATTCATCAGTAAATAGAGATTTGGCCTACTTCATAGAGCTGCCATAAAATCCTGATGGGACAAAATATGTGAATAGGCGTCATAAAATGATAGAGTAATACATGGCTTTTTGCCACTATTATTTATGTAGATAGATGAAAGAAAAAAATGAATGTGAATGTTTTGTATAAACTGAAAATGAGGCCGTATTTAGGTATCTGGAAAAGCACTGTGGTATAATGGAAAATTAAGATTTTTTAGCCAAATATAATTATTTGGAATAATTTGTTTCTTATTCACAACCTGTTACTTCTATAATCTCTTAAAAGTTACCTTCTCTGAGTCTCACTTTTCTCATCTATACATAGAAATAATAACGTTTCACTGATGCTTCATATGCTACCAAGATTGAATAAGGTGCTATGTCTACGGTCCCTGGTCATAGTACTAGTGCACCATCAGTGTTAGTCTCTACAATGCACATTCAGTAAAAAGAAAGATGAGAATAAAACATGACTATGATATTGATGGGAAATTGTCTATTTCAATGTGATTATTCACTGGATATAAGAAGCAATTCAGACCATATTCTAAAATAATGCAACTGTAAAGTCATAGGGAGGGTGTTTTTCTTAGCTCTTCTTTGGGAACATGTGTGGCATTTGCTGAAATGTGGTTGATCAGCTTAGTTAGGGATCTATTTCCTTCAATTTCCTCTGTTTCCTCCTGAGTTCACAGGAAATAGTCCTATCCAAGTAGTCAGCCTAGAGGATATTTACATATGAGCCTCAAAGTGGAGAAGAACGAGGAGGGGTAGTGTCTCTAGGCAGCCCCTTCCACCAGGGCGAGGTTCTCCCATAGTAACAAATCTGTGTACAGAACCCAATTTGGGACTGAGAAATTGAGAGTCTGCTTCTACATCATAGTTTTCTGTGGATACATTTCTTCCAACCTTGTTGTCATTCCACCTCTTGTTTGCATATGGAGAATATTGTCTATGAAATACACACACACACACACACACACACACACACACACAAAACTTGCACATTTCCTTCATTGTTTTTTGTCTTCCATTAGTTTTTCAATCATTCCACTAGTTCCTCTTCCAAAGGATAAGCCAATAAATTTTCAAATTAAAAAACAAATCCAAACTAAGGTGAGATTTTCTTCACAATGGTTATTGCAAGAAAGAGGAAAGGAATTACTTCAATAAGGAGAAAGCTGTGACCGTGAGATCTGCAAGCATCTTATATGTTAGACAGAAAGTATTTTTGTCTTGTAGGAAGGACTAAAGGATGCTAAAAAGGATTGGGTATGGGAAAATGAAATAAAAGTAGAGGTAGGGTATTAAAAACAGAATATTTTGCTTTACCCTGAGACTGGCTTGTTCTCAAGAGAGGTTATATGTTGCTTCAACTACAGAGTGGGTCAAAATTGCAGGGTCCAGAGGAAGGAGAGAAACTCATCCAAAATTTGATTAACAAAGTTTGTATTTGAATTGATCAGTAGAGACAATTTCATCCGATCATGTATTGATTAGTTCAGTTAGTCATTCAAGACAGAAGGAATGGAAATTTGGACGCCCTTGTCTTAGGAGGCACCCATGAAACTCTCATAAGTTATATGGGGAAACATGGGCCTTTGCAGTAAACCATTTCTCTGGACGAAAAGGGCAGAAGTGATTTCTTTAACCATAAGTCTTTTCCAAGAGACAAGGTTTCAGGTAAAATTCAACATTGTTAAAACAAACTGAAAAAAAAAATCCAGTAATTTCTGTTTCCTTCTCTCCACTGAGCTACTGAAAGCATGACTGTCAGGGAAGTAGATCTTGTACACATTTATGTTCATTGAAAAAGAATTCAGTAAAAGCAGAGAACGTGGTCAATGATGAGATCTAGGACTGTTGGCACTAGAGGATGGAAAAGAACAAATTTGGAATTTCTGGACACCAAAGGGTCAGAGAATAAACAATTATGATACGCAGAGCCCAAGTGTGTACGACAGTTCTGTAGCCAGTAGGATTTAGTTCGCGAACCTAGTGGTTACCACATGCCTGACACCTCAGGTCACTTCATTTAAGTTTTTGCATTTTAATCACTCAGGAATCCTATTTAAGAAGAATCATTTTACAGGTGGGTTGACTGAGGGCCAAAGAAGATATGTAACTTGTCAGAATTTACATAGCTATAGTTCAAACCATTGAGATATATTTTCTGGTTGTAGCAGTGAAGCAAAACTATAGTGATAAAATAGCTCTCAGCTTCTGCTTCCAAAAATAAGCTGATTATTTGATGTGTCCTGATTATAGTAGTTTGTTGTCTACAAATATGTTACAGTTCATAAAGTTTCTACATAAACCAATAATTAGGAAAAAACAAAAAATAAACCAGTCTTTAACACTAGTATTAATATTTTCATTAATTTAGTCTTTGCTAAGGTGTGACTCTGAGGTTATGGCTTCTGTGTTTTAGTGGTTAGGCTGTGTTTATTTTTTAATTATAGTTTATACATGTTATAATCAAATCCTAGATGCTTTCAATAGTAAGGAATATGGAAATAGCAAGTTCACCAATTGAGTTTCTCTATATCTTTTTGCTCCCAAAGTTAACTGTTTACTCAGCTGACAGTTTTGTCTTGACGCCACTAACTAGGATGATCCTTACACCTAAAGGGAAAAGCAACGTCAGGTCCATAATTCAACTGCAGAATTTGATATTTACTTTTATTCGGTATGGGATATAATCAAAGCACAGCTAAACAAAAGCCAGTGTTTGGTTTCCACTTGTTTTTGACAAACAATTGTCCAGAGAACCTTGCAGGAGGCCTTGTTCAGAGGTACAAGCGAACCAACTGTCACTGGGACAGGAGAGAACTCTTAACATGTTTTAGCCATCATCAGTAAGCTTGGATTTTCAGTCAGGATGTCAGTATCTAGTGAGGAAAATAACAAGAGTAAAAAGGCTCTAAATTCTACGAGAGGGTTATTAGTTAGCTTTCTGTTACCTAAACAAATACCTGAGATAATCCATCTAGGAAGTGAATTATGTTTATTTTGGCTCAGAGTTTTGTAGGCTCCAATCTATGGTCAATTGGCCCTGTTGCTTTTGGGCCTGTGGCAAGGCAGCATATTGTAGCTGGGAGCACATGATAGAGAGAAACTGCTCACCTCATGGCCGGGAAATAAAAAAGGTAGAGAAGAATAGACCAGGGTCCCATAAACCCCTTCAAAGTCATGCTCAAATGATTTAAGGCATCCTACAGGATTCTACCCTTTAAAGGTTCTAACACTTACAATAGGACCAACGTGGAGACAAATCCTCTATCACATAAGTCTTTAGGGGACACTCATGATCCAGATCACAGCAAGGATCTTCAGGATTTTGCAGGCAATTATTTTAGGAATATAAGGACAAGGATTTTGACAAAATTCCAAGTCCCAGAAGGACAGATAATTTTTTCCACAGTCCTGATGTATTAAATTTTTCTTTCTCCCAAGAGAAGGTAAAATAATTTTACCTTCACTTTTCTATCATCTTTAGAGTACTTGGTAAATGGTGGAAGCAAGTAGAAATAAAAAGTAGTCTAACTGTACTAGTCATAGTCAACATTGGCATATTCTTATCATTGTAGAAGTAAAATGTGTATGTTTTGTTTAAAAATAAATGTGTTACAGTCACAAATTTATTTCTTGCAAACAGGCTCAAAAGAAGTAATTTAAAATTAAAATGCTCATGCACAAATAAATACATGTCACACTCATATATTAGATGCACTAGACCATTTAGCAATGATACAAGTATTGAACTAAACATCAGAGAGTTTGACAGTTAAGTAGGATTTTCAACTAGACTGGCTTGCTAGCCATCTAGGGAATTAGTAAAGCATATTGCTGGATGTTTTCTGGGTGGTCATGGAGGCATAACCGTGGAGATTATATCTGGTCCGTGACCCCTTCTTCCTTCCTGCTGTTCCCTGGTTTTGCTTCCTGATTGTCATGGGTGGAAAACTTTTCTCCTCAAGGCCCTTCTGCCATCCCATTTCTGTGCTGGAGCCAGCCAACCATGGACTAAGCCATCTGAAAGTATGAGCCAAATAAACCTCTCCTCCTTTAAATTGCTGGTGTCAGGTATTTTGTATAGCAAACAGAAAAACTGACTAAAACAGAGTTAGTGAGAACTTTAAGATTTTGCAAAGTAAATCCAATTTACTGAACAAATATTCCAATAGGTAGTATTTTCTACAAAAGTGTGTATAAAACCCTTGTGGTGATCATAATTTTGAATGTAAGGATTACATTGCATTGGGAATAAAAATAATATTCTGCAAATGAAAACAGAGTGTTACAGAATATTTTTGTATGTGCCGCAAATTTGCCCTAGAATCAATTTTATGACAGTATATATACATATGCGTGAGTGTATTTTTTTATTAAACTGGTACAAGGCTAATACTTTTTATAATTTATCTATTTATAGCAATTAGTTTGTAAATATTTCCTAGTAATTGTACTATCTTTTAATAAGAATCAATGAAGAGTCTTGTATCCTGCATTTTAAAGGCATTTGTAGTCAAATACAATGACTTTCCCTAAAGTTTTCTCATTAAATGCTCTGGGAATATTTGGCTTATTGCTTTATTTTAAATCAAAGTAAATCACAATATTTGGTGCTTAACTATTTCCAGTTCCACTGTGCTTCAGTATTTTATGTGTATTATCTTATTTTACATTCCTTAGAAGTTCATAATCTAGGTATTCTTATTCCTACTCTACAGATTAAATAACTGAGGAGTAGAAAACAGCAGACATTAAAACCCAGATAGTCTGCTTCCAAAACCCTCAGTGGTAGCATAGAAGGTGGCCTAAAACAGTGTGATGACAGACTGTAGCCTGACTTTCAGAAGGACAGTCATTATACGGTGCTCCACAGGGAATCTGGTCTTATTAGGTATTTTTGGAATGAATGTCATTTATGTGCAGTTAATAAACCTGACTCTAGTATACCTGGGAGTTATCTAGTATTTGGTTGTATAGGCAAAATTGTTCCTGGTGCTTATGAGCTAAATTACAAACCATAAGGGAACCGCTAACATTAGTACTATGAATGGGCTGATTCTTTTTAACAGAGACATACCTAGTTTGATTTTTCACAGCAAAAATCCTAGGTAGGGGATGATTATTCATATTTGGGTTAAAAGACTCCTTGATAATTGAGTCAATTATAAGTCTCCTTTAAAGACACTGTTCTTTCAAAGATAGCAATATGGATTCATTCCTTTAGAATAGATATAAGGCTGACAAATTCTATCCCCTTTTCTATTGAACTTCTCTATAGTACTGAATTAATGTTTGTGCCAAGATATGATAATATCCTATTTAAGAATGAAACTCACATTAATCTATTTTAAATGAAAGATGATAATTTGGGGATGACATTTTAATAATAATGTAATTGATCAGATGTCATTGTGAGAAATTAATAGCTTACAGTCTGTATGGAACACAAGAATTCTATCAACTCAATGAACATGGGCATTAAACAATCTCTGAGTGTCTCTCCAAATATTTAACTTTATGATTATATTTGGAGTAAATACAGGCATATAGCGTAGCTACACTACCGCAGGGGAAGGAACACAGTCCTGAAGAGTCAAAAATCGATATTCTAATTCTAGGATTTTTATAACGGAGGCATCAAGAGTACATCGTGACCTCATCTGACCTAAATCTCCAGTGTACAGTATGAAGAGACAAGCAAATCATTTCTTTTTCAAAAATTTTTTTATTATTAGTACATGTTTGCAGTACATAATGATTACATTTATTGTGGGGAGTTAGTTCTTGTATATAACATGTCTTCATTTTTCTTAATCCCCTATTCCTCCTCTCCCTCTCTGCTCCTTCCGGCTCTCGAACCCCTTCCCATCTGCAAAATCTCTGTCTCCCAATTCTTTCTTTCATCCCCTTTCCCTTCTCTCCCTCCCCTGCACTTTCTCTTGCTTCCTTTCCCATTTGAAAAAGACCTCCCTACTTCCCATTATCTGTTTATTATTTTTCTCTTTATATTTTGGGTTTCTCATACAAGAGAAAACATGAGATATTTAAGCTTGTGTGTCTGACTTATTTCTAAAATGAAATTTGGCTATAAAATTCTACAGCATTAGTAAATGTCAATCTTTCCTGGCATGGTAGGCTACCCCTGAAATCCCAGCACTTCACAGAATGAGGCAGGAGAACCACAAATGTGAGTCTACCCTTTCAGAGACCAGCCTGGATTACAGAATGAGACCCTTTCTAAAAAAAAAGACCAAAACAAAACAAAACAACAACTAAATAAATAACCCCATAAATAAATTCGATCTCACTACATTAAGGTGATTTTGGATCACTTTGCTCCTGACTTACTAGTGTTTAAATGCCCAATCAATAATGTGGATAAAATGCAGAAATAAATTAGCAGTTAGACAATTTCATTTATCTGTACACCTTTTCTATGACTGAGATTCCGGTCTGTTTTATAGAAATATATGCTAGGCTAACAAACAGGATATAAAAAGTCATTTATATAGAAAATAAACAGATAAAACATGTAACCTGGGAGTTACATTTAGTGAAGATGTCTAGAAAAAAGAAAATGTCTGACATAAATATAAAGAGGAAACTTCAGCCTAAAAGAAAACATTACACACAGTTAAGAGTTTTCATCATTATTGTTGGATGTACAAAGAAAAACTGAACCCTTCAAATTGTTTATGCAAGGCATTTGATTTCATAACCTAAAATACGCAGTTTCAGATTTCTAAGAAATCTTACAAATTACAATACATACATTTTTATTAATACCAATTTTCAGGACATTTCCCAACATTTGCCATCATGAACCACCATCGTTTCTAGGGTCTCCCTTGTCACCTTGGGGCAATCCAGGACACCTTGGCACTGACAGTATGATGTGAAGTTACAAGATTGTCAATAGCCCTGCCTTGTTTTCTCAACATGAACTTTTATGTCTCACTTAACTTTAGCAGGTACTAAGTTGGATTACACTATGGCTATATAAATATATATTTAAAAACAATAGCTCACAAAATATTTTCTACATCAACTAATTTGTTATCATTGACTGGATTAATCATGTTCTCCCCACCTGCATTCTGTATTTCTCAAAAATCCTTCTTCCTCATTCCATGCGAAATAAAATATTATAAGGAGTCTCCCAACACCCCCCAGGGAGAATCATTTACCTCTTTTCCCTTAGTACCATAGCACATTCACATGGCTTCTTTAGATCACATATATGCTGCATCCGAGTCAGCTGTCTGTGTATGTGCTTCTTACCGCTCAGAATCTGACTGAGGAGCGGCCTGTCAGCATACATTCCTGGAGGTTGTCAAAGTATGAGGGAATGATCAAACAAAATAGTAACAGATGGGAATTGATTTGCAGGTAATTTAGACTTGCCAAAACTACATGCACAAATTTATGGTGTGTGAACCACTACAGACTATACCTCAGATTAGATATTTCAAAAAGAAGGAAAGGAAGAAGTAAAGGAAGAATAAAAAAATGGAGGGGGGCAAGAAAAACAAAAGGAAAAAGGAAGGAGTGAAGGAAGAAGGGAAGAGAAGGACTCTGTTGATATTTTTCTTTTTTCTTTTTGGTGCTGGGGATTGAACTCAGGGCCTTGTGCTTGCTAGGCAAGCACTCTAACCACTCAGCTAAATCCTCAGTCTTCTTTGTTAATTTTTAACTCTTATGTTTGACATAATTAATATGTGATTTCATGCTGTAGCTACATGCCATTTAGCCTATTCTGTATGGTGAGCTGGTAGTTGCAATAGCCGCTTATTTTTACTAAGGATAAAGTTATCATTCACAGATATAGTTACAAAAAATTTTGTCCTGATTTTCCAATTGACAGTATATTTCTGAGCTTATAACTTTTCTGATTTCTATTTTACTTTCAGTGCTACAGTTTTTCTTATTTTTCTAAATTAGACATCTTAATAACACATTATAAGAATTTAAATTGGGTAATAAACCACTTGTGTACAGAAAAAAATGGCTTTACTTTGTATTATTTCATAATTTCAGATTTCAAATTTATTGTTTACAGGCTACTCTTCTGCAGAAAGCTCAATATTACATAGCTTCAGTAGAATATGGGATTAATATGAGATAAATGTTATAATGATAAGATCAAAAATGAAGGAAGAGAAGTGTATTACAATTCATATATTTGAGACAAGTAAAATATTTCATGAAATGGTAGTAGATATATCATATTTTCAGAGTAATCTGGCATCAGTCTTCCTCCATGATGCTAGTTCATTCTGTTTAATTGTCATATGAAATATTTTTCTTTCATTCCACTTCATAGTATGAATCTCTCTACAGTGATTTTTAAACTAGCATTTACATTTTCATTCTTGATGCTATATCCTTGACATATTGAGACAAAGCTCATGCTACTACATTTTTATCAGTATTTCCTCTATGATATAGGTATTTCTCTGCTAAAGCTGCTAATGAGGATTTGAGAAGGTAATCTGATAACTCTTTTGATTAATGATGCCTATGCTGTTTTCATTCATTTTTATTATATTATATTAATCTTTGATAGGAATATTGTCATGTACATCAAACTACTCTGCCTTATTTTCCTGAATTGAACTGCTCTCTTTCTGCAACCAACTTTCAGATGTTGGTTTTGTTGCTAACCATCACTGACTTTGATGCTGACGTTCACATCGACCATAATCATTGGTGACCTTTGCAAGATTTATCTTAACCAATGAATAACAATGCCAAAATCCAGTGGAAAAAATTACTTATAAGAGAACAAAGGAGACTATTCTTATCCAAATGGTAAGCACAGAAGTTACTGTCTTCCAATAGAATAGTTTGTGTTGTTAGTTTATGAAGTGGTACTAATCTATTTTATCACATAAAATTTAAAGTGTTAGTATCTGACTTAATATTATAGCTGTTGACTTTAAGGCAGTATTTTAGAATGCAGATATGGGCTGGGGATTTAGCTCAGTGGTTAGAGTGCTTACCCAGTAAGCACAAGGCCCTGAGTTCGATCTCTGGAACAAAAAAAAAAAGAAAAAAGAAAAAAAGAAGAAAGAAGAAGAAAGACGGAGAAGAAGAAGAAGAGGAGGAGGAAGAAGAAGAGGAAGAGGAAGAAGAAGAGGAAGAAGAGGAAGAAGAGGAAGGAGAAGAAGGAGAAGGAGAAGGAGAAGGAGAAGGAGAAGGAGAAGGAGGAGAAGAGGAAGAAGAAGGAAGAAGAAGGAAGAAGAAGGAAGAAGAAGGAAGAAGAAGGAAGAAGAAGGAAGAAGAAGGAAGAAGAAGGAAGAAGAAGGAAGAAGAAGGAAGAAGAAGGAAGAAGAAGGAAGAAGAAGGAAGAAGAAGGAAGAAGAAGGAAGAAGAAGGAAGAAGAAGAAGAAGAAGAAGAAGAAGAAGAAGAAGAAGAAGAAGAAGAAGAAGAAGAAGAAGAAGAAGAAGAAGAAGAAGAAGAAGAAGAAGAAGAATGCAGATATGGCCATAAGGATTCATTCCCTCATAATAGAATTTTTTAAACAAATTTCTTTGGCTTCTCAGGTGACTGAATGTAAAGTGAGGTATCTTAATCCAGCAAAGAGTAGTATACAAACTTTTGCCATTTTGTATCTAAACTAAGGTAAAAGAGAAAGCACTAACCCACACAGGTTAGGGAGTCAGGAGACCACTTCTGCCCCTACTGCTGCTTATGATGAATGTCATTACTGATATTCTGTGGCCCCTGAAGTGGCAATGGCAGAGGTGCAGGGCCTGGGTAACATTTTAGTAGTGTTACTTCTGTAACATTGATTTAACACAGTACTCCAAATTTATCATCTGTATACTATGACCTAAAAGCCCTGCATTTTTAGAAGAGTATTGTGAAAAGGAAATGAAATAATTATGCGACCACATGATGGAAGCACTAAAGTGTTATGAGAATATATTTTATAATCATATATTTATTCATTTCTTTATCCATTCAGTATTTGTTGAGCATTTACTATGTGCTTTTGGGTCTTCTGTTTTGACTCTCAGGTAATTGATTCTCCCTTCTTAGCTCTGCCCACACCCAAAATTTCCACTTCTATAATATCCTGATTATCTGCAACGCACTTTTCCAAAGTGTTTATGTAGTATGTTTGCTTATTCCATCCAATGTATTTGTCTCTCTCCAGACACCTGATTATTCCCTCCTTGATGCTGATGCTCTGTCAAGTCTGTACTTATGATTTTAAGTTTTACTAAATTCATTTCAGGTATGCTCTTGTATGTTTACATTGTTTGCTCTCAAAGAGTGCAACATGCCCCTTTTTGGCATTTTTAATGATGAACAGAGCTTACTGGGTGACTGGAGATGCTTGATGGAGGAACAGTAAGAGAAGGGGCTGATAGTTATGGTCTAGATTACTTCAGTTTCAATGCACATATTGCAGGGTGACAAAGCAGGAATAAACTTATGCTTTGTGTACAGCAGGATAAAGACTATCCAAACAGTCTAAAGAATTAATTCTGTGGCCACAAAAATGTTGTTTACAAGTACTGTAGAAATTTATTGGAGAGGCAGGCATAGGTGCCCCTGCCGCCACCAGCCCTGGACCAGTGTGACCAGAATGGGAGGCAGGAACAGAGAGTAACCAAATGCCCCACACCCCCTGCCACTGATGCGAGACCAGGCCTCATGCAATCTGTGCAGGAGGTAAGAAGAGTGAGGTTAAACTATGAAATCCTAGTCACCTCTGCTTCTGGGTTTCCCACAGCACAGGGGGGCTGAACTGACAACCAAAAGACTGACCTGACTAAATATGAGACCGATACTCAGGAAGAGAGTTTCACTCCAGGACCGAAGTGTTACTGTACCACAGAGACCAGGCTGGAGGCAGCTTTGGGAGACAGGCTTGGAAGGGTGAGAGCTGAACAAGGGTCTCCTGGGATCCCCTGGGAGTCTTGGGCTCAGAACAGGAGGATGGTGGTACCTGTATACTGTGGTAGGAGGACAGGTTTGGTGGGTATAATCTTCAGAGGAGGCAAACCTGAAGGAGATGGCATTTAGACCAGTGGTATGCTTGAGCTCTTGCACCAGTGCATACATCCAGCAGAAATTAGTGGTCCCGCTGGGAATTTAGCTCAGTGGTTAGAGTGCTTGCCTTGTAAGCACAAGGCCCTGAGTTCGATCCCCAGGGCCAACCCCCCAAAAAAACAAGAAAAACAAAAAACCCCACAAGAAATTAGTGGCCTGTATCAATATAAATAATAAGTCAATATCTGGGTGGCCTAAGTATCTTCACTAAAAGTCATGAACATCATTGCTCTGGTTAAGGGCAGTTCATGAGTGGTTCTTAGAGTTTGTCAGTATCCAGTTTGATGCCATTGTCATTGCTGACTTTACCACTATGTCCAAGGTGACATAGTTGTTGCTATCAATTGGTTTTCTCTGTATGCCAGTATTTGGATTACCTGGGGGTCATAAACAATCATGCAGCTCACGCCCGAAGAGCTGGGCACAGGGCCAATGAAGCTGCATACCCCAACACAAACCAAACATACAAACAAGCCAAAAACATGAAAAGACAAGGCAAGAAAAAACCTCCCCAAACCCCCAACCGCCCCCAAAGTGGTTCAGTGGGTATCAAGGGGGAAGAAATCATAAACAACACAGCAGAAAGATCTGAAAGGGGATCAATGTAGGTGAAAGAGTTCAGTAAAGGGTTTGTTGAATTTAAAGATGATATTACTAATCAGATAATGACCCCAATGAAACAAATGATCATTGAGTCTAGAAAAGACACTAGTAAAACTCTAGTGGAGCTAAAGAAAGAGATGCAATACATGAGTGCCTAGCATAGAAAGCAATGACAGTTCATAAAAAATACTTCCAAACAGAGATCCAGGAGATTAAAAATACAGTTGAAAATATGGACAGCAGAAATGACCAATGTGAAGGCAAAGTATCAGATCTAGAGGATAGAGCTATGGTCAAGGAATGATTAAAAGAGATACCTTAAGAACAAGAGAATATTTAAAAAAATGGTTCCAGCAGCTGCTAGATGACTCAAAGAAGACTAATATAAAAGTAATTAAAATTAATAAAAAATGAGAAGACAGTAGAAATTGCCCAAAAAATCACCTTGCAGAGGTAATAGTAGAAAACGTCCCAGATGGGGAATAAGAATTAACATACAGATATGTGAGAAATGCAGAACCCTGAATAGCCATAATTAGAAATAAAAGCATTTGCACTATTATATTTTAATAAAATAATTACTATTTTGCAATGAAATTATGAGGTTTCCACTACTTTAGACATTTCAACTCTCTATTGTAAGATAGGTATTATCTTATACATTGCTTAAAATTTTAAAACAGGTTTGTAGTTCATTTTTCTGCGACCTGAACCTCAGCCATATTACCAAAGGCAGCAAAAGTCATCAACACCTTCCACCGTTATTCTTTCCCTCCCATCTACACACAATCACTCTCTGTTTCTCCCTCTTCTCCTCCGTGCCATATATAGAGGGTATCCATCTATTACCCTATTTCCCAGATATTTGTTTTTTCATCTAAAACAACTTGGAGATTGCTTCTTAATAACACATGATTACTTGGTTCATTTTTCATTAATATTTTCTTCCATGGATGCACAGTGATTATAGGACCAGTTCCTCACTCATGGAAGTATATCTTCAGAATAAATTCCAAAATGTAGAATTACTAATCCTAATGATAATTTTGTCCTACTGCAATTTTGATGTTTCTGTTCAGTTTACATTTCCTCCAGTAACTGTGAAAGTTCTTCATCCCAGTTAATACAGAAACAGTCACATTTATGTATGTATGTATGTATGTATGTATAATTGACAGGGTCTTCCTATGTAGTCCAGGCTGGTTGTGAACTCACTATGTAGCCCAGTCTAGCCTCGAACTTCCTGCAATCTTCCTGCCTCAGCCTCCCGAGTACTGGGATTATGGGCATGTGCCACAATGCCCAGTCACTGATTTATTCTTAACCAATAAATTCCATTTAACTTTTACTTCCACTTTATAAGTGTGCACATCTAATTGACATTTGATATGAAACTTTCAGTTTTTAAGGTACGAAGCTGAATAATATGCATATTGTAAGGGGTACATTTCTACATGGTTAACTTGTAGAGTCAACACAACTAGTTGAAAAATAAAAACAAAATTCAAGACAGTGATCTTTAAAAATTAAAGAAAGACCTCTAAGAACCCATTCTGGTAGATACAATTCCTCACCAAACCAGTTGGGTGAATCAAAAAGTATTTTAGTTTTCCTATTAAAGTAGCTCAAATGTTTGTGGAATCTAAAACATTTACTTGAACAAATTAAATGTTGCCACTCAGTTTCAGTAATTCAATCCTTTACTTCCCGAGATTATTTTTATTCCTCAAATGTATACAATATTTATTCTTATATACAACAAATTATGCATGCATATCTTGATGTGTGGTAGCCTCTGCCTTAAGCAATTTCAATTTGAATCCTTTATGTTGGCAAACTTCGAAAATTTCAAAGATAACTTGAATGATGAATTTTTTACTTAGAGTTTTTGTTATGTTTTTAAAATCTAAATACCATTCCTATAAAGAGTAATGAGGCAAGAGAGACGAGAGTACAGAGGGTTGGAGAAATCCACGTATGAAGACCTGGAACCTCCAGAGGTGGTAATAATGGATGCCCAGTTTTGGAGATGTCATTATTTACCTCACAATTTAAGACTGCTACTCCTTTGATGTGATCTTGATTATTTGCAGTCAATGCCTATCTTCGGAGATTGATTCTTTACCTTTTCTACTGACTCCGTGCTCCCTTTCCTAAAGAAGTTTCTTACTTAAGTAAGGCATAGCTATCTTTGGTTTCTTCAAATGAAATTTTGACTGAAACCAATAGTAAACAGGAACATATTAAATTGCAAATTTATAACTGGTCGAATGATGAAAGACTTACAAACTCATATTAACCATCATAATGTTGTAAATGAAAAACATTACGGATGATAAATTATAGATTAAAATTGGGATGCTAATGATTAGAACTTGTACTTTATACTGAAAGGAAAGTATATCAAATTGTCATTTTCTTTAGTGCCACTTTATTGTAGTGTCATTTTAGCTCATCTACTCATTTGATAACTACTGATATACCAATCAATGTACATTGCAAAGGCACTTAAAACTTCCAAACTTCACACTTCAGTCTGGAGTTAAAACACATATGTATAACTTCTGAGCAATTTCAGAAACGTGCAAAGGAGGATTTCTAGAGTTTTCACATTTTTCAGTACTTTTACATTACAGTTGTGACTCATTCCGAGAAATTATTTGCCACTCATCCATTCAAGTATTCTCAAAATAAAAGAACTAAAGGAGAAGAAAAAGACAGTTTTACTAGTTGTTTAAATACTTGCGAGTGTCACAAATAGTATTTCTTTCAAATAGGCATAATTTCCTATTTGAAATAAAGTGTTATTTTTCATAATTTACATTATCTACATTAACATCCTTTTCTTCCAACTGGAGAAACTAAAACAGAAATTTAAAAAGCAGCAACATATCTTTATAGCTTACAATTTTCAGAGTTTCTCCTCCACAGCCTAAAGCATATGAACATTGTTACAGACTGCTGAATTCCCTGAGGAAGGTATTTATTGGTAATGGCATTCCAGGGGACTCCTAGGACACATAATAACATAATTGTTTTAAAAGAAAGCCTAAAAACAGGGTCTTACCCACACAGGGTTCATTTTGACCACTTAACCTACTGGTAAGTAGCCTACACTGTAGGATGTCCTCAAGGAATCGTGCCTTCTTCCACCTTCCCACTGTGTTACCCTGAATTTGAATTTCAGGCATGAAGGAGGAGAAAAAACCAAAAGCATACTTATTCCAAAGTTTTTCCTTTTGTTATAGTTAAAGGTTTGTTCATATATCTCACTTAATTACTGCGCATCTGGCTGACTGACTGTAAAAGAAGATGAGCCAGTGCTAATTTAGCTGTCCAGTCTGTTTAGTAGAGAAATTCAAGGGAGAAAAGGATTTAAAGAGCTCTCAGGAATTAAAAACGTAATATCTGTCTCTGTATCTTTACCTTTTAGAGTATGTTTAAAGCACTTTGAATGAAATTTAACAACTAATCAAACTTGCTGCATTTTAAAAAAATATTTAATAGTATATTTATCTGAAAAGAGCAAATCAAACTCAACTAATTGTTTTCACACCAAGATAAATGCCTTGAGAGTGACTAATGCCTTCAGGAATATTACACAATAGCAAAATCTTCTGAATGTACTGAACTAGGAAGATTCTCATGTGATTTTGTTGCCCATTATGGGGCACAGACGTGAGAAAATTCTCTGGCTAAGAGCACATTTTCTCTCACATTTTATATGAAGGCTGTTAATTCCATAAGAAAGTATATATTTCTGTTTAACTAACCAAGGGTGTAAACCAAGTCCCACAAAGTGACTCTTCTCAAAGAAGCAAAAATAATTACTTTGAAATTTGGAGGTCATTTAAGAATTTCTGCTCTACACAATTAGAGTATGATTTTGTGAAGTGAATTCACACTTTTAGAATATGGGTATAGGGGTTGGGGATTTAGCCCAGTGGTAGAGCACTTGCCTAGCAAGCTCAAGGGCCTGAGTTTGATTCCCAGCACACACACCCGCGCCCCGGCAAAAAAAGAAAGGGAAAAAAATAATATGGGGAGAAATGCCCAGATTAAAAGTCATTTCTTAGTTTAGAGAATAAATAAAAATAAACCTGAAAAACAGATTTCTGAGGACCTATAATTTAATTTATTCTATTTATTTTATTTTTCAAAAGAAGCTATTCCTTTTTTAGTTTTGATTTGTCTGCTCTTTTGTGGTATAATATGCTCATTTGTCTTGCTCATCATGTTATATGAAGGCACACAGTATAGATCCACATTGCTGAGTTGTAATTCCTCCTGGATGTATCAATTTGTGGTGTTGATTTCTTCTTTTTCAATAACTTCAAGAACAAATGGACCAACATACACAAGACACATATATACACTGCCTTTCTACATGCAGTGATACATAAATATATGGATAACCTCAGAGTGAGTTACTATAAAACATTCAATATAGCCTTTTCACAATCAGCATTTATAACATGTTGGATGCATTCCACTATCTTGCCTATTAAAAAATCATATATAATAGGTGCGATGAGACAACTACTATTCCTTACAGTATAACTGCAGCTAATAAATGAGAAGGGAATAATGAAACTTTAAAAAGTCTTTATTAGTCAAACATCAGAGAATCATTATTGAATACTAAAATAAATAGGTGAAATTATGATCAGAATTAGGATATTTTTCTAGTTTCTAGGCATCTTCCCATGAAATACACATTAATAAAAGGGGAAAATGGTAAATTCATATGGGAGGAATCCGGCAGACAGAAACTTATCCACTGGATAAAAGTTAACATTACTAGTAAGGCACCCTCACATAAGAATCTTTAAAACACAGGACAGCATGAACAAAAAGAGGGAAAGCAGAATCTCAATATGCTTATTTACACCTCTGCTAGATTCTCATTCTGATGTGATACCAAATTTTCTCCCCCTCTTATTTCTCTTCAAAAATTTTCTACCTCAAATTGCTCTCCTATGATGTTTATTCCCCTTTCTTTTTTTAAAAAATTAAACCAAGAAGATTTATTGGTACATTTTAGATAAACATAATGATAGCATCCATCATAGTTAATTTGTACCTGTACATAATATATTTTGGATTTTTCGCCCTTCCCCACCCATTCCTTCAACTCCTCTTCCCCTCCTTATTTACAACAGCTTTATTTACATTTATTCATTTTTTTCTTTTTCTTTTCCTTTTCCCTTCCTTTCTTCCCCCATCTCCCTCCCTAGTTCTCCTTCCCATTTGAATATTTTCTTTCTTTTTCACAATATATTATACATTTTTGTCCTTATTTACACTTATGGTTTCTGATACCAGAGAAACAATGCAATATGTAGTCATGTGTGTCTGATTTATTTCACTTAAGAGTATGTTCTCAAGGTGCATCCAATTACCTATAAATGTTTCAAGCTCATCCTTTTTATGGCAGAGTAATACTCCATCATGTAAAAAACATTTCTCATATGAAGAAGTACAAACGGCAAATAAATATATGGAAAGGTGTTCAATACCACTGGCTGCTCAAGAGAATCAAATTAAAACAGTGCTGGGCTGGGGATTTAGCTCAGTGTTTAGCTTGCTTGCCTCACAATCACAAGGCCCTGAGTTCGATCCCTGGTACCAAAACAACAACAACAACAAAAACAAAACAAAACAGAAAACCAAAGACAATGCTAAGATTCCATCTCACTCCAGAAAGAACAGCTATTATCAATAAATCAACCAATAACAAATGCTGGCAGGGCTGTGAGGAAAAAGGAACCCTCCTCCACTGTTGGTGGGAGTATAGACTGGTCCAATCATTGTGGAAATCAGTGTGGAGATTCCTCAAAAAACTACAACTAGAGGTTCCATTTGACCCAGTTATTCCTCTTCTTGGTGTCTTCCCGGAAGAATTAAAAGCATCAGAGCACAGCAATATATGCACAACCATGTTTATAGCAACACAGTTTGTGATAGCTAAATCTTGGAAACAACCCAAATGCCCAACAACTGAAGAATGGATAAAGAAGATGTGGATTTTTATTCCCTTTTCAAAAGTGCCTATTCAATGAGTCTGTTTTCAGCTAAAAATATTGCAATTTTTTTCCATAGGAAAAGTGTTATCTACATAGCTTTATATTTTAAAGATAATTTAAATGTGAAAATTATCATTTTCTGATTGCTAGAATTGTCAATAACTGAAAGATTTACAGAGATAGGTGTAACATATACAATATAGTTATAGATCTATGATAGTTAAATACCACCTGTGTGTGGAATTGATTTAAGCATTTTATTGACTGAAGGTCAAAGGATCATTTAAGTGTCTCTAACCTTGCAGCATGTTCCCTTTCAAGGCAGCTTGGTAATGCGTCACATTGCCCCTACACAATGGCAGTGAACACTAGCGTCAAGTATCTTTGGTTTGTAAGCTGTTTCTTGAGATTCTCTGCAGCAACTACATTGTATAGATGAAAGAGTATATGAAAGTCAGAGACCCAGAAGACTACTCAAGTGCTGAAATGGTTAGTTACAGAAGTTAGGGTAGCATTTCCCCAGTGTTGGTTGAAATAATTTTAAAAAGATGAAAGAAAGAATTAGCAAAAAGAATAAGTAAAATACAAAAAGAAAAACTGCCAGTTTGCCTTTGAGGACAAGAGATGGTGATACAACACATAGAAAAGACACACTATTATTGTCTAAAATAATTCTCTTGTTCTTTCTGGGAAGCTTTGGTTTGTATCTTGCTTTATAATAGACATGAGTCTGAGGCTGGAAAAATAAAAAGTGAGTGGGAGGGAAGGGGAAAAAGAGGAATTGAAATGTGTTATGTACATGTGCAAATTTCCTACAGTGAATGTAATCATTATGGACTACAAATGTGTACTTATAAAAATTTAAAAAAAGCTTTATCCTGTCTTATTACAAAATTTAAAATAAATTTAATAGGTATTTGTTGGTGCTTTACCTAATGTAAGTGACTTTCTCTCACACTTCTTCATGTTTTTCACAATATTTCTATGAGGTAAATATTAACACGGAAGAGAAACCGAGGCACAGATCAACTAAAAAAGACAGTTTATTCGAACTGATCAAGGTTGCAACTTGGAAAACACAGGCTTTTCTTCCAGGGTCTTGAATATATGTTCCAGGGTCTTAAAGATTTCAAACTAATGTTCATGGTGAAAACCACAAGGGAGAAGAAGAGAAATTATATTATTTTTTGTCAAGCTTGCAGATTCCTGCAGGCAAGGTACCAAACTGTCTTGTAAGAAGGGAACTGAGGGGTTGGGAACCTAGTTCAGAGGTACAGCACCTGCCTAGTATGCACAGGGACCTCGAACTGATCCCCAGTACTTCAGAAAAAGGGTGGGGAGGGCAACTTGAAGGATATACCTAAAGCAGTTCTCAGAGAGGGAGAGAGTAAAGAGAAGAACAAAGAAATTCTCAGGAAAGGAAGGGAGTTAGGGGTGAAATCACCCTGGTGACTATCTACCAGATTAGAATGTTTAGGTTTAATGAAAACTACAACTCTCAACACGTAAACTACAGGTTTTAGAAATATTTGCCCTGGTGAGATTTCAACATATGTTGGGGAAACTATGTACATCTGCACAGGTTAAAGGGGGAAAAAAAGAATTGAAAGGAAAAATGGAAATAGCTCTTGTAAATGGTGAGGAGAAGAGGGGTTGTCGGTGGGGGGAAGGTGGACAAAAGGAGAATTAAACTGGGTTATGTACATGTACAAATCTCCATGATGAACATGATCATTATGTACTGCAAACATGTACTAATAAAAAAGCAAAAGGTTCTCTGAAGTAGACATGACTAAAGCCTGTTTTCTCATGGCCTCTTGGCCTAATGTTTTGGCTTCAATCTGCTTTCTGCTTTGATTTTAATTTATTCTGCATAAGTGTGGGAAATATTTTCACTTTACTTCTGACAGAGTTGCATCTCAGCAAGGATCAGCACTTAGTCCACATTAACTGAGTAAAGCACACAGTGAATGGAGGTCTCAATCCTACACTTCCTGCTCCAAGGATGATGCTTTTCCTGCTGGGGAAACAAGCTATCAGTAGTTGTCTAGTAAGGTTTTGATGTACCCTCTCTGTTCAAATTCTCTGACTTTCAACCAAGCCAAAAAGGAATGATAGAGAATTTCTAGTATAACCTAAGAAATTATACCCTGGAAGGGCGCCAGTAGAATAAATTTACAACCCTTTGCAGCAATGTTTTCTCAAGACAAAGTCCTCTTTTCCATCATGACAGCAGCCACTCTTCTCTTCCTCAGCCTTGTCTTTCTGCTCAATACCAATTCTCAATGTCATTGCCATCCTGGGGATTCAAGGAGGGGCTGACAAATGTGTTATTATTTCCCTAAGCTGCGTATTACTTGTTCAAACTTTAAATTTATAGATTGTGTCCTGTAGGAAAGTTCTTAGATACATTCTTTTCCTGATATTTTCCAGGAAAGACAGGATGCAATTCGCAAGGTTCAATAGATTGTTTTCATAAAGCCACCATGTCTTCAAAGGATGACTAAAACACGCTACATCCAGGAGGGACAGGAGACAGCAATACAACACAGTCGCGAATGTCTTTTCAGAGGCTTTCAGCCATCAG
>PVJO010016257.1:0-42602 GCA_004026905.1 Hystrix cristata
AGGCGCCATCGGCCCCACAGAGCCATGCGGAAGCAGTATGGGCCGCTCTTACCTATTTCTCCGTTCTCCATGGCTCGGATGTCAGGCCGCAATCTGCAGTCCGTCTTGGGGATCACACTCTCCATGTCCTTGTCCACTTCGTTCAGAACCATTGCAAAGCTAGTGAAGTTATACATCTGAAAGCAGCACGGCATTCAGTTAACACGAGCCAAGGCAGGACTCGAACGGAAAGTCCGAACAAGGCCGTCCAAGGTGACAGAGACCCTCGCTCCAGCAGTCATGCTGCTTGGACTTCTCAGATCACGTGTGTGAACGGGCCATTGAAATCTGCACCATCTGTGGGGATTCACATCCTAGCAGTCTCAATGCGGACCTCAGAACAAACAGCCTCCATCAACTAATTAGATCTATAAACAAAATCAACATTCCTTTTTCTCTATTAAATCCTTGTTGGGGGTGGAGGGTTTTCACTGATGAGATGGCATCTGCTTGCTTAAACCATTTCTGCTGGCTTGAACCACTGGTGGTACATGCGTGACTGCCCCAATTGGGTGGCATGGGACAATCTCACGGGGTGCCACCAGCCACACAATGGAACAGTTATGCATGGACAGCCCTGTCACGAACATGTCAGCCAGGGCTGGTCTTATCCCCGAGTGATCACTAAAGCCACCCCGCTGACATGCCAGCCAGCACACTCTCCAGCTTGACACCACCATGGATGGTGGCACAAACGTGCGGGGGCCTCTGGGCAGGGAGGGAAAGAGGCATAGGAGCCAGCAGGGGACAACAGATGATGACCAGTGACGACCTCCAGCTCAGTGCCTCCTGGCAGAGGGTACTATCCCAGCCAATGTGAGCAGGGTGGCCATGCTGAGAAGGCGGGTCTCACCTGGGCAGAGTTCGGAGGCCGTGGAGCTATTCGCCACAGGAGGACGCTGCCAGGGATGACAAACACGCTCTCCGAGTCGGGCATGGGCATTTCATCCGACTCCTCCACAGTGCTCACCTGTAAGAGGGACAGGTGGATGGCACTTCAGTAAAAGCTTTTAAAACATACACGTACAATTACGAATTATAAAACCACCACTCTTTATTGCATACCATGAGAAAATTAACTGTATGAGGGCAGAGACACCAGGCCTTCTTTTTTTCTGCTGCAAAAGCATTATTTTCCTTTGGTCCGAGGCCTGGGAAAGGACTACC
Source organism: Hystrix cristata (assembly GCA_004026905.1). Taxonomy (NCBI): domain Eukaryota; kingdom Metazoa; phylum Chordata; class Mammalia; order Rodentia; family Hystricidae; genus Hystrix; species Hystrix cristata. The sequence goes on from PVJO010016257.1 coordinate 1,207, forward strand.
TGGTGGCCGCAGGGAGAAGCTCTGACATAAGCCGTGCTCCAGGAGACACAGATGCGGCCCTCGGAGGGCTCTTGGCCATGCTCTAGGGCCAGCCGGGCCTGGGGCCACCAGCCTGCCTGCTCCTGACAAGACGTCCCTGCTCTCCAGGTGGTGACAGAGATTGGGTCTGTGCTGGCCTAGCCCAGAGTGACAGTCCAAGAGGACCTGGCTTAGGTGGGGGAGTCTTCCACAGCATGCAGGGTTTGTCCCCATTCATCCGGAGGCGGCTTCTGCTGGGCCTGGCAGAGGGCACAGCTGGTGCATTGGTTTTGCACCTTGAAGAGACGCTGGTGCCCTGCGCTTCTCCTGGCCCACACCCTCCAGAGCCACAGTGCCACAATCACCACAGAAACCAGAGAGGCAGGTGTAGCAGATGCAGACCACACAGGGGCTTGACAGTCCCCGCCTCTGAGGAATGTGGGAGGTCACGGTTGGTGGGCAAGCAGAAGCTAACCACAAAACATGGTGTTCGGGTTCTGAACAAGGACATAGGTGAGAAGGTCCTGAAGGCTGCGGCTGGAGACTAGAAAGCACTTGGAGACTGAAGAGAAGGCGTTTCCTGGGCTGGAGTATGCTGCCCATGGTCGAAGCAAGAGACAGATCTGAGGCCGCAGGCGTGCTGGACAGACGGCTAATTGTCTATCCTTACAGCCTGACCTCCCCGCACGTACAGAAGGACTGTGCAAGTCGTGAGCCTCTGGGGCATTGTGTTTTTTTTGTCAGTGTCACTCGCATTTAAGGCAGCCACCACTGCATCTGCATCATCATCATCATCTTCCTTCTTTACTATAGTTTTTAAAGCTTCTGCTTTTTAAAGACAAAATAGCTCACTTGAGTATCTACTGAGTAATATCTAAGTGTGCCACCATGGCAGAGACGCACAGGAAACAGCCTGACTTCGCAGAGCTTACATACTAGCGGGGCAGAACTGACACCTGAGACGTTCTGGGAATTACGGAACGTTGCAGCCTGGCGGCCCTCAGCTAAACTTATCGGTGGCAGAAAGCTAGTAAGGATGACCAATGCATCTGAGAAAATGAATCTCGAAAGCTGTTAGAAAATTAAGGTTCCCTTCGCTTGCCCTCCCCACAGACCAGAGCTCTGCTGGGTGCTTGGTATACAGACTCTGTGAAACAGGCCTACAGGAAGCTGTTAGCAGCACAGCTGTACACGGGAAGGTCTCATGGCTTTGCGGGGCTAATAATATTCCCAACCATCACAGAATCGACCAGTAAACTGGGTGAAACTTCAGCCTGTTTCAGATTTGACCATCTGTAACGCCGTGAGAACAGTGCTCCTCGGCTCCCCACGCCTGTGGGTGAGCTCGGGAATCTTGGGAGACGCACGCAGGAAGGAGGGGGCCAGACAAGGAAGAATACTTGGGGGAAAGCCACTTCCACAAAGACTGACCAGACTCTTGGGGGACATAAGGAATATTTCCTGGAATTTTGCCAGTGTCCCTTGCTGTCCCCATGCCGTAAAAGAGGGCCGGATGACGAGTGTGCCGATGAGGTTGTTTTTGCCATGCTGACTTCTCTTGGCTGGAACTGCAGCCAGAGCAGGTGTCAGGGTCCCAGGATCCTGGGACATTTCTTCACTAGCCCTGAGGGTTTCCTGACGGCTGCAGAAAACCAGCTGTACACCTCTCTGTGTAAGGCAAAAGCGGGTGGGACAAGGACTACAAGGAGGGAAGCGGACCTGTGCACACCCAGCTGACGGAAACAGAGAAAGGCTGAAGCCATCGGAAAACAGCACTGGCCATTTAACAGAACAGAATGCTTTGCCTCAGGAACGCGGTTAGCTCCGCTTAGAAAAAAGTCACTAAAATTCCACTTTTAAGACAAATGGGGACTTCTAAAATTTTTGCATGCAAAAGCGACAGGGAAGAGCTCCAGAGCCTGCAATCTGGGGTCTGAAGTGAGCCCCAGGAGCCAGCTTTTTAACAAGCTGCCTGTCCAAGGACACCCCGTCAGCAGAAAGGACTGTTAGTCTTGCTCCAGGTGGTTCTGAGCCCTTTAGGTCTGTTAACAAACAAGTAGGCAAGTAGGTACTGTTATGATCCCTCTTCTACAATGAAGGCACTGAGGCTGAGAGCTGAGAACCCGGCCCAGGCCAGCACTGCTCACAAACACTGGGACAGGATTCTAACCCAGAGCCTTTCCCCTGACCCTTTCCCTGGTGAATGGAGAGGAGTTGGCCCTCAATCTCTTATCTCCTGTCCAGGCTCCCAGCAGCTCTGCCTGGAGGTATGGGAAGGCTCTTGGAGGGTCTGTCCCTTCCCTCCAAGAGCTTGCCTGGACCCATGGGGAGTCTCCTGGGACACTGACTGTCCCAGAGGAAAAAACATTTAATATGCAGACAGCAGCCCAGTGATGGTGCGTGCCATCAGTGACTGGCCCTAACTGCAGTGGTTTAAACCAACCAGAGAGGGCAGCATGGGAAGGTAAGGCATCATTTTGGAGGACACCTTACTTATTCAAATCACTAGGCTGAACCACAACTTTCCATAGCTATGTGAAAATTACAGCAAAGCCTCACAGAGAACTCCTGCACAGGATCATGTCAAACATTTGTGGCTAAGGCAGGTATTTGCTCATTAAAAAAAATGCAAGAAGTCCACCCATTAGCAACATTAAAAAAGAAACATCAATCAGTGCCCTGGTATCAGGCCACCTCCAAAGGGTCAGCACAGATTAAGAGTCCAGCTATTCCTTGATATCACCTTCGGGATGTTCACCTGTTTGCTGTTCTTCTTCTCTTCGGTGTTTTTCTTATCGTTCTTTTTGTATGCCTCAAAAGTGGCAGGGTCAACACTGTACAGACACTCAGTCCACTTCCCATAGAGGGCACACAGCTTCTTTTTGCTGTCCAAGATAAAAATGATGTTTAGTCAACAATTAAACCTGTGTTCTGCTGTAATCAAATACTGCTATCAAGATTTTTGTGAATCAAATTCTTAAGAAACAGACATCTCCTTGTAGAAGATTCTTCTGTTAAAATACTAATTTCTTAGTATACAGCAGCAGGTTTTAATACTGTCAATTTGTGAATGACTTCTACTCTATTCATTTAAAACAGAAACATTACCTTTTATCTTGAATGTAGCCTTCGACTTTGTGTAATTCTTTACCAAAAAGGCCACACGGCTTAAAATTCAGCACACATTTGTCCCCGGTCCTGTGAAGGTAACACCAAGTTCTGATTACCATTCAATGCCATGGAAACAGTGGAGAACAGTGACTCCAATAACCTTTCTGGGGCAGCTGCTGCTGAGCGATTCCCTGGACCTTCTAGGCCCGCAGGGGTACGCTCTGGTCACTCAGTACCGCCATCAAGAAAGGTACAGCAGCTTCACAATGGATGAGTGACTTGCCCAAATTCCTAAAGTAGGGTGTGAACCTAATAGCTCTTACACTCCCTCACCTGTTCAATAGGTTAAAGGTCATGTCCTCTTGTAGCATTAACGCAAAGTAAACAATATCTGGAAAATGAGCTGAGATTGGAATTAAGATGCACAGAGCCTGGGGAAGCTCAGCATTCAATCTTCCTTAATCAGAAGCTTCAGTGAATGTTAGTCATTAAATAGATGGGCTTCTTAAGCACTCAACAGTTATATTACCTGATTTTTTGTTTAGGGACAGGGTGTTACTAAATTTCCCACCTCGCTTCAAGTTTGCGGTCTTCCTGCCTCAGCCTGCTGAGTAGCTGGGATTACAGGCATGTACCACACATCCAATCTATTACCTGATTCTTAAATTTTGTTCAGGCTCTACTAAAGGATTTTTTGTTTGTTATTTTTTTAAAAATAAAGCCCACTGAACTTGTATAATGAAAACCGACACAACAGGTTAAGCACCCAAAAGCGCCTTACTTGTGGTTTGTAATTTCCACATTGCCATACTGCTCAATCCAGAGTTTACCCACAATGATATTGTGCACACAGCAGGTAGGATTTGTCCATGTATATGCTTCATTGTGTCTATTTAAAAAAAAACAAAAACAGAGGAATAAGCGACAGGCATCGTTTTGTTTGAAAAGTGTATTTGCTTCAAATGTCTCAGACTAACCAATCAGGCTCTTTTGAGGGAACTGAACTCTAAAACTTCAAAAACTCTGTGGATACTAACTCACAGTAAAACAGGCACCTGCTGCTTATGCTTTTGTTCTAAAGGAATGCTGCCGTGTTGGCAGGCTGGTCTCAAACTCCTGAGCTCAGGTCAGCATCCCGCCTCAGTCCCCCAAGTAGCTGGACTGACAGGTACCTGCCAGTGCACCAGCTTATTCTTATTGTGAAAGGAAGAAAAGCTTGAAAAACAATTCTCCACTTCCTCTAAACTCCAAATAAACTATGTACAGGCTGAGTGTTCCTAATCTGAAATTCAAAACTTTTGAGGACCAACATGATGCTCAAAGAGATTTAGATTTTGGAGCACTACAGATTTTAGACTTTAGGGATGTTCAACTGATAAAGTCTATGTAAATATACATTTTCAAATCTAGGAAACTCCAAAATCTGAAATACTTCTGATCCCATGCATTTCAGATAAGGTATGTTCAACCTACATACAATCATTTTAAACAATCAAAAGTAACATATGAAAAGTAAAATTAAATTAGAAGCAGAAAATAAAAATGAAAGTCCATTTAGCTAGAGTATATCCTCAGGCTCACCAAAGGCAAAAACTCTTATACATGAATAATCTCCAGTTTTACAAATGTTTTACTTTTGAAATACTTTGTTTAGCATCTCTGTATATCCTTACCTACGAGTTTATAAAACCTTAACATCCATTTCTGTGGGTGTTCTGTTCTGTTTTAATGTGTGTACAGACCCGTGTAATCACTAATACATTCAGAACAAAGAACAACTCCATCACACACCAAAGATTTGCTCGTGCTTCCCCCAGGTAGTCAAAACCTCCCCAGTTCCTAATCCCCGGATTCACAATTCCTCCTTAATCCTCGATAGCTGATCTGTTTTGCAATGTAACAATGTTTACCTTTTCCAAGATGTGAACTAAATGGGACAATATGCTATGTAATGGTTTGAGTTTAGCTTAATTTATATAACGCATTTGAAATTTCTGTTCTTTTATGTGACAGTAATTCATGCGTTTAACCATTCACCCAATGAAGGGCAACTGGGTTGTTTTCAGTTTCTGGTGATTATGAATAATGCTGCCCTAAACATGTGCCCACAAGTTTTCGTGTGATCATATGTTTTTATTCTGTGTACAGTGTAGGGATGGCATAGGAGCTCACACACAGGTTCATGGGAGCCCCTCCCCTCCGTGGTCTCCCTCCAGCCTTAGACACACGGGCCCTCTCCCCAGCCTGGCAAGTTGGGGTTTGAGCCTCTGTCCTGCCTTCCCTCCCAGCACCGGGTCTTCTCCTGGGGCAAAGAGGCGAAGGAAAAGAAGTAGAGTGGTACCTGGGCACTCATTGTTAACTGGTTCCAGGAGGCACAATGAGTACCAAAAATGACAAATGCTAAGCAAGTTACTTTGTCTGGCACAAAATCTTGCATCAGGTACCAAATTCAATGAATTTCAAAGCAGTCAAGCACCAAAGAATGACTGTGATAGGGGTCTCATGACCAGTTTGCTGTGGTCGTGGAGAAGGACCTTTTCTGGGTCTCAGGGACTTGTGTGGCTGCCGCCGCCACTACAGAACAGGAGCTACAGGCTGTATGTAGCGCCCGCCTTGGGGCAAGGCTGAGAGATAAAACAGGACTCCCCTGCTCACTCCCTACATCTGCAGAGATCAAAAAGGGAGGGCTTCTGTCTGCTCTGCTTCCAGTTCTGTGACTTCTTGTTCTGACTTGGTCTTCAGACTTGATTTCTCTCCTCAATCTGCCTGCCTTTATCCACTGTCCAGAGTCCTCGGACTGTGGCTTTCTGTCTCTGTCCGGAGTTTCTAGCTGGAGTCAGTGGGAGGGAGAGGACAGGCGTGCTTCCGGTCTTAGAGGGAACTGCCTTCAAAATGTAAAGCTAATCTTGCTAAAGAGGAGAACTCCTGACTTACCCACGTCTAACATGTGCAACCCAATCCATCTCAAGGTGAATTCACTTTGAAAGATCTTTAAACAAAATATTGTGCCATGATGTACAGACAGCTAGTTTCATAGAACTTCCAGAGTTAATGATTAACTGTATCTTAAAATACATCCAAACACCAGAGTCAAACATCAAGATGAACTTTTTATATACACTGAAGATTAACGATGGTTATGGATCATGCCCCTCAGGGTTCTTTAACACAGAGGTAAACACTTCACACTGCGGTAAATCCTGTTGCCTTCGGGGTCCCCAACTTGTGAACAACAATAAGGTCAGGTCTGTGTAGATATGTATACACTTCCAAGTGGGTAAGCATGAAAGAGCCGAGTGGCTTGACTATCACTTACTCAAGGAGCTCCAAGGTGATGGTTCCTTTCGGTTCTGCTTCTACACTCTTCCCCCAGAACTTTAGTTTGGGATAGATTGAGCCATGAAAGATGAAATCATTGTTTAGTCCTTCAGCATGAAATGCACTGATTGGGGGGTGATGGCTGACCTGTTCAGAGATGAGTCTGAATCCAAGGTCATCTCTTAAGATTCAAAAAAAAGAATATCATAATTAATTGTATCACTGAATGTATTACTGTCATTTCAGTCAAAAAGTGATTAAAAAATTAAAGAAATAGGTTCAATGAGGTACATAATTTTTATCATCATTTGATGAAACAACAACTTAATCAAAGAGAAACCATACAAATGCAACCCAGACAACTAAATCAAGTGTTGTTACAATGGCAGCTATTTGAACATATTACAGAACACTCACATGGATCAGGATGACTTAAATGAAATGGTAATATTAGCCATGTAAATAAAACTTAAGCCTTTATACTAAGATAGAGAAATATAGTGTGTTCACTTTACAACATCTAGAGAATGTGATCAAAACTTGTGCAAACAAGAGGGAAGATACAGAGAAACCACAGTAAATTTTAAGTTTACCTAATCATGTATATGTAAGAAACAGGCTAGTGTAGGCAAACAGAACTAACTTGTCCCTACCTTTAAGGCATATTTAACAGCCCTGTATGTATTTAAGCTGATATACTTAAATATGGCTCTACATTAAAAATCTTAAGTCTTATGATCTACATAAAAAGGAGGATAATTAATCTCATGATCAGGTACACTCAGTTTGATAATGGTGCATTTTATGTTTGTTCCAGTATTTCTGACAGTCTTTAAAATCTTGAGCTTCACAGGAACAAACATCAAAACTGTTAATTTGATGTGGTCATACAGAATTGTCTTGTGGTACACAAAATACATTTTCCCTCTTCATTGAAAAGCTATGGAAATCATGGAAGTTTCACCATCCCGCGGCACAGATGAGAGCTCACCGAACCAACTCGTAGGTTTCCCCCAGAAGCGGGTTGAAGGGCTTCCCAGTACGCTCCCACTGCGAGGCAACAGCAGACACTGCAAACGCAGCTACACACTGTGGGCAGAGATCGCACAAGTTACAAGGAGCTGGCATGTCTCTTTCTCTTAAGATTGGAAGTGTGAAGACAGTAACTGACAAAGTTATTTCCAGGAGTTTAATTTTTTGGATTTTACTATGGCTCTGGATATTAATAAAGCAAAGTACTGGATATTCATAAAGAAAAGTACTGAGTCTCTTCCTACAGTGTTATGCTCAGTGTTACAACACCCTAAGACTACTACAAATTCTCTCAAGACGTCTTAAAAGTTCTCAAACCAAGTTACTTTTAATACACCTACTTTTAAAGGCCTGTAGTCCCTCAGTATCTGAGGAGAATGGGTTCTAAAACCACCCTGGGATGCCTAAATCTGAGGGTGTTCAAGTCTTATAAAATGCTCTAGTGTTTGCATGTAACCTACACACATCCTCCCATACCTATTAAATCATCTCTAGGCTGATTATAATACCTAATGCAACATAAACAGTCATCCTGTACTGTTTATGGAATAATGACAAAGTCTGTACACATTCTGTACAGATGCCACTTTTTCCTCGAATACTGTGTATCCCAGCTTGGCTAAACCTGTGGAACCCATGGATGTGCAGATGTGGGGAGCTAACCATACAACACATCTCCTGCGGAAAGAGACACAAAACTCACCAATCTAATTGGTGTCAAAGCCGATGAGGTTAGGAAAAGTGGATTTACATAAGTGAACAGAAAAATTTGGGTTAGAATGCTGTTGCTTTGTGTCAAAGAGACAATGTGCCTCTTCTATCTCATCCAGTCATGTGCATCACAGAATCATTTCTATTTAAAAGAAATTTTAAGAGTTCAATTCCTCTTGTGTCTGAACACATAGGAGTGTGTGTAAGTAGGCATACGCACACATAAGCACAAATAGGTATGTGTGTGTATTCACTACTTCCTAGAAATTCCTTGGGATCTGGGGATGAAGGCAGGTGGGAGGGCGGTGAGGAAGAGGAAAGGACGGAAGGACCAAGATGCCATTCGTAAATTACCAAGTCTCCACTGCAAATGCATTTTTATGCATTGCAAACATGCACTAATAAAGGGATGGAGAAAGAAATTCTTTAAGAAAACTTCAAAGAAACAGACTTTCCCTTTGCTAACACAATGCTACTTCTGAAAATGAAGACACAGAAACGGCTTCCGACCTCCAGGTGTGATGTGACCACCTCCTGCCTCTGAGATTCCCACCGGCCTCCCACTGTGGTGGCATCCGCAGAGGACGTGAGGGCGATGGACACGGGGGCCCATACATTCTGAGAAGCATTATGAACATTTCCCACTCACACTGCACATTGCACTAGTTGCTGTGTTCGTGTGGGGGCGAGTTGGGGAAGAGGGTGGGAGACAAGTCTTGAAGACTTCAGACCTTTCCCAGGGCTTGCGTGATAACATACCTGCATCCTTTCCACAGGGTCAGAAAATGAACTGGCCTTGTGGATGAGGTAAGTGTGCTCCATGTACTCAGTTAGTCGTTGGAGGAAGCTCAAAGGTTCATTAAATATAACAGGCATGGTGATCTTGGAGAGCTCCTATGTAACAAGAAAGCCAAACTGTTACATCAATACACATGGCAAACTTATCTCTGCTATCTTTACAGAACAAATTCCTGGAAAGGAAGAAAGAGAAAATTATAGCCCATAAAATTTAGTCAACATCAGTTCAATTTCACAGATCTTTGCAGGGCATGTATAAACATGCAGCACGTTATTCTAGACCATGAAGGAACTATAAAGACCACTCAGGTATTTTCCTTGGCTTCATGAAGAGCACAAGCTAGCAGCAAACACACAGACATAGTATATAAAGGTGATGGGGACACAAAAAGCAAAAATCTTTATATTGGCATTAAAATAATTAACGTGGGGCGGGTGAGGCCGAGGTGTTTCAGTGTCCTAGTCTCCCATATAGCAAAACTGAAACCAAATTCAATGTAAACTTTGCCTCTCCCATTCAGAAACCACCAGACTAACCTCTAATTCACAACTGTCCACTTTAACCAAATGAATCTATTTAATTTGTCTGTCCTCTCAAAGAATATCTTATAAAATTTCTTTCTCCTGCTTCTTGCACGAGTGCCAAACTGCTTGAGGTGTGGGGTACCTCAGTCACGAATCACCGCTCAAATAAACTCATGAAAATTTCAGTGTGCCTCAGGTTCATCTTTTAAGAGTGGCTAAGCATCAATCACACATGCTGTTTTTATGGGTAATTTTCCAAACAAAACTTGAGACTGGTCTTGTCTGACAATGCTGAGCTTTTCTGAACCTCTCTCTCTAGCATCAACAGTGGATGAGCGTACTTTTGCACTTTATAGAATGGTTTTAAATTCTGTCTGCAAGAACCAGTTTAATGATTGGACAGGGCTCTCTGACCTGAATTGCAACCTTTCAACTCTGTTCACTATGTGCTGCCACTGAGAAAGACCAGCATGAGTTCCCTTAGAAAATCCACTAAGTGACAAGTATATCTTCCTAGTCTCTGGAATATTCTGATGGGCTTCTCTAACTTTTACCTTCCCCTTGGGAATCAGTTATCTCCTGAGTCCTGCTGGCTAACGTCACCCAGGCAGGTGCCTGGTCCTGAGGTGCAATCCAGGCTGAATGCTAAAGGACTGTTCAGACTCCCCACCCCATGCCCGCACGATTACTGATCTGCACGATTAAAAATAATGTGACCTTTCCAAAACTGTAACCGAATGCACTCAAACAAACAAGCTCATTCATTACCATAAAACACTGCAGAACACTGGTGGACAGGTGGCAGGTGAACTTAACTGAAAGAAACGGTAGACTTACTGCTGCCTCACTGGGGAGGTGAGAGAGAGCAGGAATCTAGCACGAAGAGCAAGAAAAGGCTCACCTATGGATACCCTAAAATGCCATTAACCCCAGAAATTCACGATCAGGACAAGTCAGGAAAATAACTTATCTGAAATGACCCAAACTCCTTCTCATCTACTTAAAAAACACCTCTTTTTTCTTTTTTAAAACAAACTAATAGAGGAATATATAACTCTTGTAATATAATAAAAATGTTTCTAGGGGTTGGGGATTTAGCTCAGTGGTAGAGCGCTCGCCTAGCAAGCGCAAAGCCTTGAGTTCGATCCCCAGGACCCCCCTCAAAAAGCTTCTTCACTTCCTTACACTACTCCTGTCCTAGAGGCAAAGTACCAGGAAGAGTATAGAATACATGCCTATGTGCTTGTACACATCTGAATATGTGTATATTTAGGGGGAGAGAGAAATTGTTTTTCATAGCATGGCATCAGCTCTCTGTACACATTACACTTTCACTGTGCTTGGGGGGTTCTTACGTGCACGGCACATATACTGCACATACCAAGTTTTTCGTAATCACTAGGCAGTGTAACGGTAAGACCACTTGACCACTTTGCCAAATTCAACTCTGTGTGGTTTCTTCATCAGTAACACGACACTACCGGTTACCTACCACAAAGCACTGCTGTAAGACTCATGCTGGCAGAAACACTTAGATGGGTTCTGAGAACATAAGGGAATGCGATATAAATGTGTTACATTTAAAACAAAGCCCATATATGGTCATGCCAGGAACCGCTTAGTCACAAGTCTTTCAGAACAGGCAGACGTGGCTTTAAAGGTGGGTTTCTCTAAGTGGAATTTTGGGGTGAAAGACATACCTGGTTAACATTTTTACAGATTCTTCCCAAGCTAAATCTGTCCCCAAAAGGCCTTACCAACTTATATTCCCACCAGTGCCACGTGAATCAGAGCTTCTTCTAACAGCGAAGTTCTTAAGAGAGGTATGCCCCTTCCAGTCTGTTCAGTCATGTCCACCCCACTAAACAGACACGTGCTGTGTGCCGGGCCCTGTCCAGGCACGGGACTGAAAGCCTCATCTGCAGTCAGCCCTGATCTGGAGTGCCCTGTCTCTTCCCCCTTCTCCTTTGCACCCACCCAGATTTCCGGGCCAGGCCCAGCTTCTCCTCCTGCTCAAAGCTGCCAGCACTCACCCATCCAGCATGACCAGCACCTGGTACACTCACGTTCTGCTGGCAACTCAGAATTTGATCGTTAGTAGACAATATCACCTAGTGTTAAGTAGTAGGTACTGAAAGCAGTTTATCTTGCTAACTATAAGGCAACACAATTCCTAAAGAGAGAGACACCCTCTGGCTACAACTTCGGTCCCCTCAAGGAGCGAGAGCCCACTGCAGGTGCCCCTGCCCCCGATGCACCCACGTACCCCTACTTTGCCAAGTTCATTCCTTTTTGTGCAGTTGTCACACAGTGCTGTCCTTCCCGTAACCTTCACTGGACTACCAGGTCCCTGAAGATGAAACAGTCTGTTCAATGACGCACCACCGTTAACGTAGTGGAATGCTGAGTGAAAAAGCAGGTCACATTTGGAGTGCTATTCAGCACTAAAAAGAAATGAGCAATTGGGCCATGAAAAGACATGGGAGAAACTTGAATGTGTGTTATGAAGTGAGACAAGCCAATCTGAAAAGGCTGCACACGATGCAATTCTGGAAAAGGCAAAACCACAGAGAAAGTAAAACATCAGTGATTACTACTTGTTGCAGAGGACACAAGGATGAACAAAGAGGAATTTTTCAGGCAATGAAAATACTATATGTTGTAATGGCAGGCACATATCATTGCATGAACATACACCACCAAGAGCCAATCTTGGTGTACACTATGTACAATGTGGGTTTGTCAACTGTAAGGGATGTGCCACTTTGGTGAGGGACAATGACAATCGGGAGGCTGGGTGTGTGTGGGGACGGGGACTATACGGGAACTGTCTGTACTTTACATTTTCCTGCAAACCTAAAACTGCTCTAAAAAATAAAGCCATAAGAAAATACAGTGAAATGTGAAAAACTAATTTTGGTCAACCATACTTAGAGAAATTCAACTACAGAAAATATCACACTATTGCTGTCACATAATAGAAAGTGTACAAAACTGCAAAAGAAAAATCTCTGAAGCATTATAGAAAATATTAGGCAGATGGCTAGTAAAAACTTAGTATTTTATATTTACACTGCTTTTGGTATGTCAATTATTTGAACTTCAAAATTATTATATTTTTCTCATTCTAAACAAACTTTCAAACCTGAAAAAAAAAGTTTATAAAGTAACATGCTCCAAAACTGACATTCTGTTAGATATACATTTACAGAAACAGAAACACATACTACAAGACAGGAACCCCCAAAAGGTAACAGTGGGTATCTCTAGGAGTCGGCAATAGGAGGGTTAATTATCTTCTTTATGTTTTTCTGGGCTTTCCAAATTTCCTAAACTGAACGTCAGCTCTTCTAATCAGGGGTAAGACTAGAGATGTTCATTTAACCACTTACTAGTTCAATTATTTAAAAACAGGATAACTGAAAAGTGCATATTTTTTCATTAATTTTATAAGATGACAGGAAATACAAAAATGACAATTTTATTAAATTTATTCAATACAAGAGTCAACTGGCTGAAAAGACACCTGCCCGAGTGACGTTCAGGACAGTCAGTACACAAAGGCGCTTCCCAAGTGACCCTCGGGGTAAACTGTTGCGCAGTTAAAACCCAACAATTTCATGCTCCATAAGAAAATCAAAGGGCAGCTGATGACCTCACACCACATAAGCCGGTCTGACCATGTGCACATTTACACTTGCGGTCACCATCACACAATGAAAATCTGCAGTACGAGTGATATGCTGGGAAAAGAGGAGCAACAAAACACTCCCATCAGTCCACTGCCAAATTCCGGAGACAGGAAAGTGCTGTCGCTGGCTGAACGGGCTCTGAGCAGAAAAGAGAATGGCACACACCAGCATCTGGGCAACAGGGCTGAGTTTCAGTTTTATGAGAAGGGTTATGCGGATCAGTGGTGGTGATGGTAGCACATCAGTGTGACTGTGCTTGATGCCACTGAACTATACATTTAAAATGATTAAAATGGTAAACTTAGGTATTTTATCATGATTGAAAAGCAAAAGGAAAAATGGACTCTAAGATCAAACTCCCTGTATCCAAATCTTAGGTCTGCTAACTCGTACTTGAGTGGCCATGAGCAAGACCCTAACCTCTCCCCAAAATTCTTCATACACCTCAAATGGCTTGTAAAGACTAATTAAGCAGATAAGACTCTTAGAATAGTGCCCCACTTATGGTAAGAGGGCACCAAATGCCAGCCGTTATCATTACTGCAATAATGGTCACGCACACAAGAGCTCCCTGCACTCCAAAGTCACAGGGAAGCCAGGAGGTGTCAAAGGTCAGGACACTCTGCCTGTCCCTGAGCCGCAGGGGGGCCACTCCAGAGCAGCTTGGCTGTGGATTCTGAGCTTTGAAGCGGACAGAGAGGGAAAGGCCAAGCGCTCCTCCTCAAGTCAGCCTGGCAGGATCCAATGCTGAGATGACGGGGGTGACAGACCGGAGCATGGTGACAGGGGTCCCTTGACCAGAATACAATACAGATTATGCCATCTCTGCCTCAGCTCTCTTCCTGTTTTCTACATTTCACTTTCTTGTTCACAAAATTCTTATCTTAAAGGAATTTTTTTTTTTTTTTTTTTTGGTACCGGGGATAGAACTCAGGGCCTTGTGCTTGGAAGGCAAGCACTCTAACCACTGAGCTAAATCCCCAGTCCCTCTTAAAGGAATTTAAAATATTAATTTATTAAAGAATGAACAATACATTTACCTGTTTGATTCTGGGGTTTTTTTCCTTCTTTTGTTCCTGGAAAACTCTAAGGAGATGTCCTGAGGGCGATTCTAGCATTTAGACTCTGGAGGGGTTTTGCTTGGTTTTCTCAGGAATCCTGACCTAGGAATTAATCCTCTGCCTCTACAGCAATGCTGTGTATGCTGCCCTTTCTTCATGTGCATTTGCACGAAAAAATAGAAAGCCCAGCATCAGCCCTTGGCTACTCACCACCAGCTGGCCCGGCTTTCCACGAGTTAGAAATGACCAAGAACACGGTGTGAACACCAGAGTCCAAGGCACGAGGAACAAGGGGTAATCTACCAATTCAATGGATAGATTTATTTTTTTAATAATCTAGAACCTCCTAAAATTCTAAAAGGTTCATTGAATAAAATTTTGCAGTGTAGCATAAACACCATTCTATTTATTTTACTAACTCAGAATATAAGCATTCAAGGAAACAGAAAGGCACACACCTCAGTCAAATAACAGACGGAATGAGCGGGAAAGAGAAGGAACTTAGAGAATGTAACTCTTTCAGCCAATAAATCCAGACTGCCATAAAAACAACCTTGACTTTTTCAATAGTCAAACATGATATTTTAAAACATGGCAAGTGACCTGCAATTTATTGCCACTATCTTCTGTAATTATTTTAAAATAATCTTACAACTATCTTAATTGTTAAAAATTTACAGTTTCCTAAACAGAAAATGAAAAATTCAGCGACACAAAATACATCTGATTTCCTTTTCCACTTAAAAATGCAGACACACCATTGATAGTTCCAATCCAATCAAGTTTGGGGTTGCATTCCAAAGATACTGTATACAACCAACGAGCCTATGTGTGTATTACAGTAACGGGAGAAACAATGTACAACATGAAGGTCAAGCTTCAGAAGAAACACTGGCTAAAATGCTTTTATCATTGAGTTTCAGTCAGCTGAAAAAATTAAATATTTATGCCAGGCAATTCTGCCTTGTGACCCAACTAAAAGCAAAGTTTAAATTTATCTATGCAAATTACTGGCAACCAATGATGAAACTGAAGAAATGCCTAATTGCAACTGCTCATCAGTTGAGAAGCTGAGAAGAACAACAGAGAGACGGCTGCTTCTTCACTTGAGCACTGTGAAAACAACTTGAATGCAAGGCCAAGCTTGAGTGCAGCTGAAATGGAAAACATTTTCTACATGTACAGTCTATCATTTTAATGTCCAAATGTGCAAATACTCCAAGACTGAGTTACCGGGGCAAGTCAACTAGGGTGTTAGGCCAGGTCTGCCTCTGCTGCCCAGGAAGCAGTGTTTCCCCAGGAGTGTGACCCAAGTGTCCAGCAGCACTGGGCTTCTGGGTTCTTCACTCACAGCTAGATGCTGGCAGCAGTCTTGACTGTTCTTTCGAAGGAGCTGTGCCTTCCACAAGACAAAGCTGGCACCGGATCCTCCTCCAAGACATCCTTACCTCCTATAGCTACGGTGACCATAAAAATTCATCTTCCTTACATTTACGGGCCTCAGAGGGTCAACGTCTTCTTCCCACCTTGTGCTACTTGGTTAACCCCAACACAACCAAGACACGGAGCATCCAGTAGCTGACCACGGGGCGAGAAGTTCTTGCCATCTGAATACCCCAAGCAGTCTGAAGAGCCTGCTTCCTTAATGCCTCCTGCCAGGGTTGCACCAGTGCTGCCCAGCCCCGCACACCAACCCAGGGTGACATGATACAGGTGTGACTGGAAGACACACAGTCAGAGACGAAGAAACCGTGGCACAGGAATGCAGGCTGCTCGTGTGACGATGGATATACATACTGTGGGCAGCTTAATGCAACGAGTAGGAAAACAGGGAAGAAAAGCACAGCTGTGAGGAAAAATATCAGGCCCAAAGCAGTGGACTGAGCAAATCCAACTGCAGACACACACTTCCCACATGCACTCGCCCCTAAACACCGGCTGGCCTGGGACTGTACCGGCATGGAGGTCCCATGCTGCTCCTGTGCCCACTGCTACTTATACAGGGCCACACACATCTCCCATCATCCTGAATTACAGTGTTAGTGCCCACAAGTACATAAACCTCCAGGGCACCAAGTGAACGGAGGGTTAGAAACACAGTACTGTGTCAGTCCACATCTCTTCCTCAAGGCTGCCCCAATGTACCCTGATCTACACCAGGCATCCACAACCCTCCCAGTTTGCCAAAGGGAAAAGCCAACATTAGCGCAGGCTTCCAGCCAATGCTCCCAGGCTGGGATGTTCTATTGCACATCACTCTAGAGTGAGGTGGTGGTGATGCCTCGTCTCTTCCATCCTGTTTCTGAAGTCGGTATTTATAACACAGCAGATTTGGCAAAGCTCTGGATCTCATCCAGCTCTCTATTTGTCTAGCATTTGAACTCAAGAGCAGGACAGTTGTCATAGTGACACATGCTGACATGTTTATCTGAATGTAAAAATGGCATCACACCCTTCCAGACAGCCACTCTGAGCTGGGGGTGTGTCTGGGCCTGCGGCTACGTGCCAGGCATTCTGCATCGAGTAAATAAGCTAAATCTGCAGTTTTAAGGGAAATATTTTAAAGCTGAAGGTGAGATAAAAGCATTTACAAAAAAATATATTGGCAAAGATGCACTTCAGTGAAAACTATCTCAGTGTTCTACACCATTTCTCAGCCGTAAGGTACTGAGTGAACACAAAGGCAGCGGGACTGGCCTTCAGGGAGGGCTCGCCCGGTGAGGAAGCCCGCGACTGGGGAAGGCAGTAAGACCTTCCACAAGCTGGGATGGCCAGGCGCTTGGGAAATGACAAGGAACGAGGCCTGACTGAGTTGCCAGCTTACGGACTGTAAAAAATTATTTTTGATAACATAATCTGATTTTTGGCATGTAGCTATGGAGGGGAGGTCAAAAAACTGAATGACACTGCTAGATACTTAAAAACCCACGAAACTCCTATTCCCATCTGCTTATTAATGTGAGCAAGGTTTCTCAATCCTTGTGTCTGTTAAAAAGAACATAACTGTTACTGAAAATCCTGTCATTCTAGCATTGATAGTCATCTCAGATACATCAACCTAATTTTAAAAAATTCTCTTCGCTAATGCACAAACATTTTACCTCTGACGCTAAGATTTTCGTAACTTTATAATTTTGATTACTCGTATACTAATATTTACAAGAATAATGATGCAAAAAACCTTTTAGTACTAAAGTCTATGGTTATAAGAGATAAATTTATATACGTATCTGTGTAACAGTGAAATACAATAATATATCTTCAGAGATAAAAACTGTTAGAATACTATCCTAGAGGAAAGAAAAAACAGAAATTTGAGTTAAAGGAGTACATGGAACTATAAGCTTTTCAGCTTGCTCATGCATTTATTCAACAGCATGCTGGTGGCAGTCTAATCTCTGTGGTATGTGGATTCCGCCAGATACTTTCAAAAGAATGTTATGACACTTTGATTTTAAAAAGTCAGTATTCATCTTTCGCCAGAGACCCTTGTCAGCTCTCATGATAAGTAATTCAGCACTAAGTGTCTATTACTCCAAGATATCTGAACACACACGGAGTTGGCACTGGCATCCGCTGAGTGTGAGCACCTACTCGAATCATGTGCCTGGGTCCCCATGCCTGAGGGAGCACAAACAGCCATGGCTTCACCCCTGCATGTGCCCAGCTAAGAAAACCCGAGAGCAAAGGAGAGGGAGAAGAGGAGGAAGAAACAGAGAAAACAGGAAAATGGGGCCAGAGGATTAAGGAGTCCTTAACAGAGGACAATGGAAGTAAGGAAATAGGAACAAAGGCTTCAAACAATTAGCCAGTATCACTAGTAGTTCTGAGCAGCTGGGAATTCGTTTGGTAAAAGCTTCAGTCATGAAGAGGCTTAGGATTGAGTTGTAGTTACATAAAGTATTCATCAAGTATAATCCAACACTTTGGTAACACAATCCTGGCCAAAACAGACCGGGAGAAGGGAAAGAAGTCATCAGTTTGGGAAACCCGAGTGTCTACCTGGCTTTTGGAAACAAGCAAAACAAGATGTGCATGTCTGTGGAAGTGGAGAGGTGGCGGGCCCTCATGGAGAGGGTGCTGCGGGTGCTGAAGTCTGGGATGGCAAATGTTGGGGAAGAAACTTTCCTCCCTGACTGACAAAATCAGGCCCAGACCACACTTGGAGATAATCTACTGTGCGTTATGTCCATGGAGCAACTCCCCACAATAAATCAAAGCATTATGTATTGGAAATGTGTACTAATAAATTTTTTTTTAAAATTATTTTTAAAAAGTCATATATTTTGAATGGTATAACACCATGAAACTATTATCATCCTTCCATAACCTGGGACACTGTTTTAGAAATGGCTGGGATGCAGCCCTGATGCTGTGCTGAGCTGTGAGGCAGCCTTCGTGGGGACACTCACAACCTCCACTCTGACTGGGCCCACTCCATGGTCTGGCAGGGATGCGGCTCACACCCAGGACTCAAAATCACATTTCTTCTGCTACGTTTAAGACTTCTGAGTAGCAAATTCAGAAACTGCGTAGATGAAGCTTGGGGAGAAGACAGACAGCTGAGGGCTGTGCATGGCTTCTGTGACTCAGACTGACCCCCACAAAAAGGAACTTGAAATGAAGTATTTTCACTACTAATTGTAATAAAATCATGAACATGCCATGAGGGATTCTTAAAAATGCCTTCTCTTTGAGTTAAGTGTATTAAAACCTATAGATACTAATATTTTCTAAGTTTTGACCTATTTTCTTTTTAGAGAGGGTAGGAATAGGCAGATATTAGATGGGGGTTGATACCAAAAAATTACTTTTGCAAATTTCCTCTAGTGGTAACAGCTGCATTTCTCTCTTAAGGTACCTCGGTCTTCATCTCTGTTGTCATCCAGCACTTACGTATTTTGACTGAGTGCCTAAGACTGGGGACCCTTATGGCAGACGGCGCCCACAGAACAGTACTACACTTCTAAATGCTGGGTGATTTCCTTTCAATCCACATCAATAAATCTAGAATGTTGGTCTCTCCAAACCTCAGTAAAGACAGCTGTTTCCAAAGACGCTATTTCCCCCGCAGCTTTCTCTCCATGCTTTTAATCAGTAAGTTCTGGGCAGAAGTTTCAAAACATTCTGTGGAGCCCTTTCGACCCAAATCATCTGTTTCCACTTGCATTATCCTATTTATTATTCAGCATAAGTATTTATTTGCACAAGTAGTTCTGTACCTAAAAATAAAAGCAAGCCCACATTCTTGACAAATAAAGTACTTTCAAAGGATGACAGGTACAATCCAACAAAACATTATTTCTTATCTTTTAAAAGAATAGTCTTCGAACAGAATGTTTGCTAAAGACATAAACAAGACAGACTGCTGGTCACCTGCAGGAACAAATTTCACGACACCCTGTGAAACAGGAGATGGGCTCAGGAAACAAACACAGAAAACCGTATTTTCCATAATGGCCAAAAAGACTAGCCCACATCTAACATTTTCATACAAATTCCTTTGACCGCACAGCCAGGGACAGATGTGGTATCAATTCTACAGTCCCTTAGAATGTGGTTTTCCAAACTGCAGGTTCGGTTCATCAGCAAGTTGTAAAATCAATTTAATGAGTTGGATCAGCATTACTTTAATATAACAGAAAACACCATTTGAGGTAATGAGTATGCTTTTGTGAAAACACACACAACTGTATGCTGGATCACAAAGGGAAATATGTTGGCTAAGGGTCTGAAGAATACTGACACTGCAGAATACAAATATTAATTTTTTGTCTTGAAATTTTCAGTTCCAAAGACACTACTAAATACAATTTTCATCTCAGTTAAGTATACATTTGTCTCTATACATTTGCTTTGTCCTACTGAACTCTAATATAACAAGTAGATTCAGAGCCCGAGTCTTCTGACTCAGTTGTGACTAACTGCTGATAATAAGCTCTGCCTGTTAGCAACAGCTAACTTATTACCAGCATTTAGTTTATTGAGCAGTATCTTAAAGGAGGCACTGTCCTAGACACTTTACATAAGTTACATGTCTCTCAGCATACCTCTAAGGTACAGACTCTTATCCTGATTTTACATAGGCAGCAGTGCTACTCGGGCAGGTACAGCAACTTGCCCAGGGTCTCACAGCCAGGAAGAAGCAGAGCTGGGATGAAACCTCACACTATCAATCTACAAATTTTAGCTGAATTAGTCTCCATGGAGAATTCAGAAACATGTTTAAAATGAATATTTCTGGGATGCACTTCTTGGAAATGACATTCAGGAAGTCTCAGATGACACCAGCCTACTCGGATGCACAGACATTAGAAAAATGCTCTCATGGGCGTGTCAGCAGGTGAAAGGTTTCAAGCAGCACAAGGACACCGCTGGAAGCGGCTCTACTGCTTGGTGCAGGGAGTCTGGAGTGTTCCCAGGCAGCACGCAAGATTGCAGCATTTACAGGGTGATGTCCAAGCAGATTTCCTCATACCTCAGGACTCAAACTTTTACATTTTCATCACTCTTCGTAATCAAAGGCCATGCAGGGAAGAGTTAAAGGAACTTTACTCAGAATTCTAGCTAATATCAGGCAGCAGAGTCGAACGCCCCCTTACAGGGAAGCCAGGGAGTCACAGGACAGGAGATGCTGCCATCTCCTGTCAGATCCATCCGGACAGACAGTGAGGCAGAGACCTGCTCTGAACAGCTAACATAGCACACTTACAAATCCAAAATATAAAAATGTGCTCCACGCAACAAATGTAAACAAAATCATATTCTACACCTTGAATTTTTCCTTCTTTGAATTTCTGAGTTTATGAGGAAATATAAATGTGGTGTGATAATAGGAGAGGTGCATTTTAAAATTTTCTTACCATGAAAAGTCACATTGAGCCGTATTAAATTGCATAAAGAGTGGTTCAAATTGTGTCAGAAAAATCTAATCTAAAACTTTTCAAGATTTTTGATTTTCACAGGTTTCTATTAACACTGCTGTCCATTATTTTCATGCAAATTTTAAGATTCCTTTCCCCAAGATATTCACATAAACACATATATGCTTGATATCATATGTCAAAACAGCTAATTTACCATTCCAATACATTTTCTGAGGATGCTCCAGATACTGAAGTCATTTCTGGAAAACATAGGAGAGGGCAAGCTTGTTCTGAAAAAAAAGAGAAGAAAAATACAGAGTTGATTTTAATAGCATTGACAATGGAAAGAAAAACCTGTTGTCAATAATGTTTAAGGGCAGGCACACAGAGAGAGAGACTTAAAAAATTCAAGTTGTGCTCGCTTCGGCAGCACATATATCAAAAAATGCGCATCGTCAGAGACGGGGCAGAACAAGGCCAACCTGGGTTGTACCTGTACCCTGCCACCTCTGTTTTCAGCACCGTGATGACCTGACTTCCCGAGTCTTTCCCAGCTACCTGGACTATCATTAAAGGACCCCACCCTTTCACATGCTCGCACGTCTGATGCGGCTCTCTCATCCAACACACACCTGCAGCATTCTGACCTGTCAAACATCATTGCACTCTCACTGCTAAATACTGTACCTGGAATGCAATCACAGAGCCTAAAGTTTGCAAGAAAATTAAATGGGAGTATTCAAATAAACTATGAAAGTCAAAGTAAAATGTAGGTCCTGCTTCACACATTGGTACTTCCCCAAAGGCACTGACACCGAGCAACTCTGGATATACGAGAAAACCCTTTTATAAATTAACACGTTCCTGCAGCTTGAATCACCGTGGCACATTCATGACTGTACCACTGGGTGGCTCAAACCACAGGTGGTTAACTGACATCAGAAGATGGAATTCAAACTAAAGCTGGCTACCAGTGAGACACGAATTAAGGCCCCATCATGAATATGGTAAACCTTGACACAGAGCATTTTCAAAGCCAATGTTTGGAAGTGTCAGAAGGATGGCAGCTGTAAGAGGCAAGGGTCTGTGGCTTGGGGAAGCAGCACACCAGGGTCCAGGTGTCCTAATGCTGGACTGTTGGGCAGGAGGCAAGCCCATTTCCACAGAGCAGACCCTAAACACTGTGATGCTAAGAATCCACTCTCACCCCAGTTATCTGAGGTTATTATGGTAAAGGGATGCCAGCTTTCCAGCTGCCTTCTGAAATATACCCATTTGGCTAAAATATTAAATATTAAACATTTATCTTCTAAAGAACTCCTGTAATGGGGCTGGGGATTTAGCTCAGTGGTTTGAGTGTTTGTCTAGCAAGCACATGGCCCTGAGTTCGATCCCCAGCACCAAAAAATAAAGAGCCCCTGTATTAAACTTTCAATTATACAAGTTAATAAAATGTGAGATTTAAAAATAAGTATTATTTAAAATCCCTCACAGTAAAATTCTTCTGGCTTCTTCTTTGTCAGGAACACACACCGCTCATTTAGCAGATCTGTCATCTAACCAATCTGTAAGTGGCCACAGACGGTATTTAAATCACACTCTCCACTCTCTGAGACTATCAACCTCTGTGACATGAACCATGGATACCAGGGATCCGAATCCTGCCACCATCTAGCATGTGCAAGCATCATGCAGTTTTAGAAATGTACATGAACTAAATTTCCCATCTCCTGCCTATGAAAAGGCCACTCAGACATGTAACACGGCCAGAAGTTGTGAACCTCAAATAGGGTGTGTAAAGACTGAACAAGGACTAGAATGCCACTCAACATGCTTACATAAAATGTGTATACATGTCTTGTTGTTCTGATTCAAGACAAGGAAGGAGGGAAGAAAAATAACAAATATCTCATAGGCATTTCCCTTTTTTTGTTTCAAAACCGTCTCACTATGGAGTCCAGGCTGGCCTAAGTTTGGGATGATCAACCTGCCTCAGCCTCCCAAGTGCTAAGATTACATGTGAATGCCACTCTTACTCGGGGGGCATTTCTGAAGGCAGAAGTTAAGAGACATCCAGCTTTGACCCTCAGTGTAGAAAATTTCACAAGGTTGCCACTAACAGTTCTGCCCCCTAAACTCATTCTTATGCACATCAGCTTTTGATTTTATGAAAATGTAATGATTATTCATTTATGAGGAAGACAGATTACCTGTGATATTATCTACTCCAAGCACGACCACAAAGTAGAGACAAAGGGATTTTAAAAGGTAAATGGCTGTTAAAAATCGACCTTATTTTCTTGTGTGGGGCACTCACAGCCAAGCACAAACCCACATTCAGACCCCACCGCGTGCGGGAGCCCAGTGAGAGGCAACAGCAGGAACACTGGTCTGCGGCATAGGCAGAGCATGTAGTACGTGCTTTAGTAAATGACCTTGGGCTGTTGACCACAATCTAAGCAGGAGCCCGGTGAAGCTGCCAGAAAGACAGGTGCAACCACAGCCTGCCAAGCAGCGAGGAGGAAGGTGGCCGAGCACCTCCAGGAGCAACCGGAGCCAGATCCAGGTCCAGGTGCTGCGGGTAAAAGGGACCCTATCCTATTCAAGAGGATGCAGTGAAGGCTATGCAAAGTGTCTGAAGACATTTCTTACAAGCAACAGTGAAGAAAATGCATATCTTAGAAGAAACCCAAGACATTGGCGGTCTGGGGAACAGTAGGCATGACAAAGGTCCTAAAGTGTTTGAGGCAGGGCCTGGGCAGCAGGAGGAACAGCACCCTTGTCACCTTCCAACGCTCCCACCCTCATATACCTCTGTTCGTTTCGTCTTTCTCCACGGCACTGATCATGTGTGACACAGGTACAGTCTCCTGCTTTTTTGTTGACTATGTCACCTAAACAGGGGGTAGACTCACGTTTTTATCTACTGCGATGGCCCAGCTGCCGAGGACGATGCCTAACAGAGTCAGGATGTATGTGTTTGCTGAGTAACAGTAAACTGCGTAAGATCTGTTGGCAGACTGCTCTCGGGAAGAGCCAGTCTGCTCTGCCGCTGCAGAGAGTGAGAACAGCAGCTCGGGGCAGAACGGCAGGCCTAAGGGCCCGTCACACAGTCACTCCCGCGAGGGGACCTAGAGACTCCGTCTCAGGGACGGGTTCAGGCATGGGTTGGGGGCCGGGGGCTGGGCCGGTCCCCCTTACGGGGCAGATGCTGGTCCAGAGCAGCCAGACCAGGGATGCCATGCTGCTGGGCATCCTCCATGGAAAGAGATGGCTCCAAAACAAACAAGAGTCACCCAGCTCCAGTGTTGACAGCGCCTAAGTGGAGAGACTCTGCCAGAGAAACACCATGAACATGCCACGCACATAATCTCAACTGTCATGGTAGTCACAGTAAAAAGAAAAAATAAACTGATTTTAGAAATATATTTTAACCCAATTACCAGCATTTCAACATATAATCAATGTTAAAAATTTTTATACTCTTTTCCCATATCATCTTCAAAATCCAGTACATATTTGATGCTCAAGAGCACATCGCTAGTTACTATTCGCAACACTTCAAGTGCAGTCTAGTCTTCACAAAATGAAGACTTCATACTGCCTCACATTAAACTTTTTAAACTGATATTAATTAAAATGTACTAAAGTGAAACTTCAGCTTCTCAGTCATGTCACCACATTTCAAGGCCACATGTGGCTGGTGGCTGCTATACTGGACAGACTCGATCCCAGCGAATACTTCCCCAAACAAAAGGGTTGTGTCGGACAAAGATCAGGGAGAGGAGCGAACCTCTGCTCTGCTATACGGCCCTCAAGAGGCGGAAAACACAGCATGGCCTAATCATCTGCAGTGCTATTTAAGAAGCAGAAAGAAGACAGTAATTTTAAAAATAGATTATTTTAAAAAACAGTTTGTACTGAAAAAGATGTATTTCTGTATTTTAAAATTTCATTCCCCCCTCTAGGAAAAAAGCTCCTAAGGATACTGCTGGCAGTGTTACTCCAGGCAAAGGAAGACCAGATGAGACAGCAGTTGGGCTGAAAGCACAGATCAGCGATTCTCTTTCCGAGTTGATCTGAGGGTCATTATCTTGCATTCTATGCTTCCTTTTCTTCCTCACAAAGACAGAAAACACCCTGTACCAGGGACGGACAGTGCTAGGCCTGGTTCTATTTTCTACCATACAGATGACATTATGACTATCTACACAAAACTCCAGTAACTGGTCTTTAAATGAAAATTCTCTTCACAGTTGCTTTACCTCTGCTGCGGCAATGGTTCCACTTGGTGTCCCACCATTATTCCCTGGTTACACACTCCTGAAGATGGGCTCCACACTCAACCAATCAGCTTATGAAATGTGACTAACGAATGCTGGGCTAAAATCCTCTCTCTTGTGAGAAAAGTGGGGCTGGGACAGGAGGTCACTACACTGCCCCCCTCCATGACACCTGAATGGCAGAAAGCACACAGAAGGCTCCACTGGGCAGAACTCTCAATGTCCCCAGAACTGTACAGACCCACATGGTCCACCTGCTGGACACTCTTCCTGATTCACAGACACACAACATCTTGCTTGCTCACCAAGGCCCTTGGAAAAGATAAAGACAGGCAAAATCAGGCTTTGGCTGGAACTTGGTGCCAGGCACATATGAGCATTCTGTGTGCTGAGTATGGGCACACATATACTCTACTGAAAAATCATCGCACAATACTAGGGGTAGGTGTCCTGGGATACACAAAAAAAGTGGAAATCATGCAAATCTTCCAAGTCAAGGCTACATATCTAGATAATTTGACTTGTCCGG
Source organism: Hystrix cristata (assembly GCA_004026905.1). Lineage (NCBI taxonomy): Eukaryota > Metazoa > Chordata > Mammalia > Rodentia > Hystricidae > Hystrix > Hystrix cristata. The sequence goes on from PVJO010016257.1 coordinate 27,151, forward strand.
GCAGCTAGGTGTGTTTTCTCTTCTTTTTTTTTTTTTTTCACTTTATTAGTATACGTTTGTAGTACATAATGTTTATATTCCTTGTGAGAAACTGGTATGGGTACATAATACATCTTAATTCCTTTTCTTCATCCCCTTTTCCCCCTTCCCTCCTCTATGCATCTCTTGATCTCTTCCCCTTTAAGAACGATCTCTCTCTCTAATTCCTATTATCTTTTATTTTGCTATTTATACTTTGGGTTGCTCGTATGAGAGAAACCATGGGATATTTAACCTTGTGTATCTGATATATTTCATTTAACCTTATGGTCTCAAGGTGCATCTATTAAAATGACTCATTTATCTTTCTTTCTGGCAAACTAGTACTCCATTGTGTATAAATACATTTTCTTTATCCATTCATCTGTTGATAAGACACATAGGCCACTTCCAAGATTTGGCTATTATAAATTGTTCTGCTACAAGCATGAATATGCATGTATCACTGTAATATGATGTCTTTAACTCTTTTAGGAAGATACCTAGGAGGAGAATATCTGGGTCAAATGGAATTTCTATTTTTAATTTTTTGGGGGCACCTCCATACTGATTTCCAAAGTGGTTGCACTAATCTACATTCCCAGCAACAGTGTAGAAGGGCTCCACCCCCCACCCCAGCCTCATCGGTATTTCTTATTATTTGATTTCTTGATGATGGCCATTCTTTCTGGGGTAGGACAGAATCTCAGAGTTGTTTTAATTTGCATTTCTCTAACAGCAAGCAATACTGAATATTTTTTCAAGTATTTATTGGCTACCTGTACTTCCGTGAAGTGTCTATTTCAGTTGCTAGTTTTCTGATTTGGTCTTTTATTTTGGGGAGTAATTTTTTCATATTCTTTATACATTCTAGGTATTAGTCCTCTGTGTGGGACATGTGCTAAGAAAAAATAATGCCCAGAATAAGCACAGTCCTTTGGAAATGTTTACTTTCTGACCTATATATCTGTTTTAATGAATTTCCTAAATTCTTTGCTCTTTTTATAAAGTACCAACATAACAGGATGACAGCCATAGTCAAAGGTGGTATCAAGGGCCCAATAAAGCATCTCTTTAATTTGTAAGAGCTCTTTGTACATTGTAAGTGTTTTTATGTCCACTTACATCATAAGTAAGTCTTCCAAGTCTACCATTGGTCTTGTGATTCTGTTTACAGTATGATTTGCCAAGCCAAATACACCTACTGGGACAATTATGTGTTATCATCAGATCTGTATGTGAAACATAAGCAGCTACTTTTCAGTACTGGCCCTATGGCCAAGATAAAAATATTTCATCATTCTATTAATCGTTGCTCCAGGGGACTGAAGATTTAGCTCAGTGGCAAAGTGCTTGCCTAGCAAACACAAGGCCCTCAGTTCAATCCCCAGCACCCCCTCAAAAAAATAGTTGCTCCAGAAAAAAAGCTAAATGTCTTAATTCATAATGTTTGGTAACCTTAAATTTTAAGGAATTCAAGTTCTCTCAATCTTCTCAAGCACGTTTACCACTTTCAAGTAGTGGTAAACATAGTAACATGAGCAAAGAGCACAGGGTTATTTTTCAAATTACAAAATAATACATTGTTATATAACAAAATAATCCTCAGATGAAGAATGAGCCAATCATCTAATGCCTCCTCCAATACCAACAGCAGCCACAGCCTGGGGCTCCTTTCCACACTTTCTCTTTGCACAAACAGACATGTGCAAGTGTGTGTGTCTATACACATATCACTGAAATATCACCTGCAGCTCACACTGCTTTTTCACTAAAGGATATATGAAGGACATGACTTCAAGGTGATAAGACACCAAAGCACCTATCGTTCCCTCCTAATATCTTTAGGGACACATGTCCAAGTAAGTGTACATATTTAACTGTATGAGCAACATATCACCCATGCTGGTGTTTTTGTTTTCCAGTGCTGGGGATGAACCCAGGGCCTCACAGGTGTTAGGGAGGTATGCTGTGGAGCTATACCCCTGACCGATTCCACTTCTAATGCAGTCTTTCCTTCCTTTGGTTCTTACTGTTTGCCACACTATAAGCCATGTGTTAAAAGCTACCGTTTTTCTACACTTTTCTACATGTTCCCACATACCTTCATATGCATGCATTCAAACACGCAGGGGCTCTCTGACTTTAATAATCCCAAACAGTGTAATAACTATACATACTTCTCTACGGTTTTCTTTTCTCATTCAGTACTCTATGGGAACTTGCTCAAGTTAAATAATAAACATTCTTTTCATCAATACACAACACTCTATAAAAACACTATATATTGAAATATATTCTGCCTATTCTCTATAAAAGGTATGTACTATTTTTGTCCTTTTGCCAAAATAAACAGCAGGAAAAAAACGTTTCAATAGTTTATACTCTTATTTAAACCTCTTATTCTCATTTCTGTGGGTGAGAATACAGGGTTAAGACTGCTGGATCAAAAAACCATCTCTATTTCACATTTCCGCAGATCCTGGCAGATAGCTTTCTTAGAGGGTTTTAATCATTTCATATTTCACCAAAAGCCGATGGGCCACTGTTCTTTCCACAACTTCACCAGCAGCAACTGATGTCAGTAGGTTTCTTTCCTAAGTTTTGTCAGTCTGACTTCTACAAAGGATGTGACATTGCTATTTCACTCTGTTTTTCCTCAGCTAATACTGAGTTAGAACATTTTCTCAAATGCTTAATGATGTCTGAATTTAAATATCTATAAACTGTCTACTGACATCACTACACCATTGGGTTCTTTCCTCTGTAAATTTTAAGAATTTTATGTGGAAAGTCAGACAAAAAGATGAATATTTTTTGTCACATTTGCAGGATTATTTTAAAAGAACTTTTACAGATAATGCATTTTTTAAAAATAGCTTTTATGTTTTATATCTTGGTTAAAGGTTCTCCCATTCTAGATTTTTTTTTTAAGATGTTTCAGTTCTTCAGTGCTCAAAGTGAATACATGTACCTTGAGCCCATACCCCGACATGCTTTGTCCTCGCTCCCAGAGCTGGACCTGTAACTCGAGTCTCATCCCTCTCCGTGCCTTTCCTGTTCTCTTCTTATGTGACACAGGAGCTCTCCCTCCAAAATTTCTCTTACCCACGCTTCCAAGAATCTTGATAGCTCACATTTTTATTTAGGCTTCTACCTTGTTTTGAAAGAACACTGATTGCTGATGCCTTGCCTTGGGAAAAACAGGAAGGTTCAGGAGTTTTGTAAAAGCAGGACTTGGACAATGGCTGTGACATGGAAATCTCCCTGAGCTAACTTTAAATGAGCTCTACCAGGGCGAGGTGTCTGAATACTAATGCCTCACGGTCAGTGAGCTCTCCCTCCACTCAGAGCTTGTGCTAATCACTTAACGTGTGCCACCTCATTTTATCTTCCAAACAATCCTATAAATTAAGTGCTCTATTACATAACTTGTGCGTGGTCAAAAACACAATGATTGGTAGAACTGGGATTCTTTAAATCTAGAGCCTCACCTCTTGATTGAGCTCTGACTGCTGCTTAAAGACTGTAAACCTGAATAATGACCTACCTGACTATAACAAGTTCAATGTTTCTACTTAGAAAATGACAACACCAGTACTTCATAAGGCCACGGTGAGGGTCCACTGAGACAGTGCACAGAGAGAAGTGATTTTTAAATTCTAGCTCTCATTCACTGTGGTCTGTAAACACAATTTAATGGCTAATATAACCAGTATTTTAAAATATGAAGTAGAATATATCTAGCAAAGGTAGGAACTGTTAATGAAATTTGTTCCAGTAACACACACAGATCCCTACACATGCGCATATTATGTGGCCAAACGTGTGTGTACTCTATTGAAAACTTTTAATATCCCCCAGTCCCCAACCAAAACTTGGTCAATGATGTAAAACATTCACCCCGTGCCTGGCAGGCAGAAAACTTCCATGCAGAGTGACTATCAACGTTACTGTTATTATTTCAGGGAAAACCATCTCACTTTTCTGTCTGAGCTGTTAAACATTTAAAACTACTGCTTTCTGGATGGGTAATTTACTCCCTACAGTTAGATAGTTTAGAAAAGTTGTTACTTATTGAAGAATCTTACAGTTTTTCACAGGGAGGTAGGTATGAAGTTATTTCTGCTACCCAAGGGAAAAGCAAACCACAAAAAGGTTTTCCCACTTAGGCTGTGTCTCCTGCAGGGCTCTGCAGTAGGAGGATGAAGGCCGTAGCTACCAGCTCTCACCTAGGGACTGATAGCAGTACACTCCAGCGAGATTTTGCCAACTAGTACACTACTCCTCTTGAGAGCTTCCATCTGGGGGTTGGGAGGCGCTAAAGTTTCTTTAAACAAAGACTGGGGTTACAGTACAATGAAGGAACTTGAGAGAGATTCCAAAGTGGTAAAGTCCCTTTCTTTCCTGTCATTTAATAGTTTACTGTTATTCCTTAATGTCACAGGGCCCAGGTGAAAGTGCTAGGCCAATTCTATCCAAATAGCATCTTTTATTTAATTGAAATGACGAAAGAACATATACTAATGAATCCCACATGTAATGTTACTGTGCCTTACACATTCTGTTCACACTATTAGCTGGGGATTTAGCTCAGTGGTTAGAGTGCTTGCCTTGCAAGCACAAGGCCCTAGGCCCTGAGTTCGATCCCCACTACCAGAAAAAAAAAAAATTGTTCACACTATTAAATGGTATAAAAACGAAGTCCTGTCTTCAGATTCAGGGTAGTTTCACCAAATACATCCTGGGAGATTTTAGGCATGGTTTCCCCATTCAACCTCTTTTGCACCTAAATTTGGGGAATGATCTTGAACTCAACTATGCTGTCAGCAATGGGATGTTTAAAAGCAACTCAGTGTTCTAATTCAGAAAAACGAGGTTGGCCAGTTCCATGATCTACTTAAATTTCACAATTCTTTCTTTTCTCTAACTTCATTCACCCCGCCATTTCTGTGCACACGTGCACTCGCTGGGCTGTCACCCTGCAGAGGGTGGAGGGTGCAGGTGCTTCTCCTCCCCGTCACCCGCTGCACAAAGAATGGGGCCGGACAGGTACTCAATACAACTGTTTTTAAAGTAATAGTTTTAGCTAGTGTCTCTCACCTTAAAATGGAGCCAAAGAAAGAAAAATAGTGAAAAAATGAGAGATATAAACTGCAACTGAGATAAAAAGAACACAATAATCATTTTCTGTCTCTAAGCCACTTATTGAAAAATATTTTCAAAACCAGCTACTTCACACATTTTCACTTGTACTGAACAAATAAACATTTGTTCATGTTATTAAATATTCTGCAGTAATCACAAGCAGAAGCATATTCGTTTGAATATTCATTTGGACATTTAGAAATGTGAAAAACAATATAATTCTTTTCTCTGCCTCAATATCAGAAGGATGAACCAAAATCTAAGAAAACAACTTCAGAGAAGCAGACTTCAATACTGATAATTTATCTGCATGTGTACTTATGTATTCACATTTTACACTTATGTGTATATCCCTCTATGCAGCTATTAGATACTTATTCCTTCTTGACCATCAAAATTTTTCTCACCCTTTCCCAAAATCGTTCTTTTTGTAAGTCTCAGTTTAACTATAATCTTAACATAGCTTGGATCTTTAATTTCTATTGCCCTATGAATGTCTACAAACACCTATACTGAAATAGTCTTCCAAGTTAGGAAATCATTAGAGATAAACTATAAATTTATATTCACAAAACTGAAGACTGGATATAAAATGATGTTACAGAGTAAATGACTGTAGTAATAAAGTCTTATTTATACAACACAAATAACGTAAAATGCTGCTTGGGAAATATCTTGATATAGTTCATTTGGAATACAGTTCACAAATGTATTCTTCAACAAAAGGTTGAAAAGGAAATCATGTGGAAAAGCCTACTAAGGTCATCACTGCGTAAATATATTCTTACTTCCAAGTCATTTGAAAAGTATCAAATTCCGTGGCTGGAAATTAACATTCTGCTTTCTATTCCTTTTACATCCTGGTTAGGGTGTACAGAACCATACAGAATGCAACTCCTTCTCTCTACCTGAAAGGATAAGAGTTTCTGCAAACACTCTTACCTATAACTCATTTCTCAACAATATGCAAAGCTGTTGGTGCAAATTTACTTAATTAAAGTCTTACCGCCACTAGATTCTGAGCTCTGATGGATCTACAATAAATGGCAGAAATACAGCAGATCCTCAGTACATCTTGCTGTTATAAACTTTATGCCAGTTGGTTTTCTATTAATTGGGGTCCTGGGGTGAGCAAACTGTTCCACAGTATATTTACAATATAAAAGAATTCTTCCATCATCAACAACAAAAGGCTATTTGTGTGCTTTGAAAAACTAAAACGTCTTATCACAGAACTTTGATGTGCTTTAAATACCTTTCGTTTTTCTGTCACTTTTATCAAAAGATACTGATGAAGTTAACTAGAAGAACACACCAATCATCAGTGATACTAAAACACTCAGGATAGTGGTTAAAGTTTGGAGTTGGTGGGGACTTCTTAGGGAGGACTCAAAAAAAGTGCTAATTTAGGAGAAAAAAATATAGACTTCAACGAAATTAAAAATTCTTATATGAACAAAGAATAAATTAAAGACTCTGTTCATTATTAAGGGAATTAAAAGGTAAGTTACCCAGTGAGAGGAAATAGTCACGATACATACATTCATTACAGGACTGGTGTGCCCCCGTTATTCTCGATTGTCAACTTGACTGGATGATGAGAGTCCTGGGGAGGTGATGGGACTGTGAGGGCACTAAGCCAAACCACTCCCAAGTTCAGAGCTGAAAGGGATACTAGGAATGGGGCCTAGCTGGGGAAAGTGGGTCATGAAGGTGTGACCTTGGGGACCACATCTGGTCTCAGGTTCTTTCCAACCAGCTCTCCTTCCTGGCTGCCATATGTTGAGCCACTTTTCTCTGCCACGCCCTTCTGCCAGGACACCTCTGCCTTCAAGCCAGCTGACCACAGACTGAAACATCTGAAACTGGGAGCCAAAACAAACCTCTCCTCCTTTAAGTTATGTGTATCATGTATTTTGTTGCAGCAACAGGAAAGCTGGTCAATACAACTGGTATTCAGAATACATAAAGAATACCTACAAGTCAGTAATACAGAACCATATAAACCAATGGATGAGTGTTCAAAATCGCTAGAGAAAGTAAATTAAAACCACAGTGAGAAACCATGTCAAAGCCACAAAACCCCAGATGCTGGGGAGGATGTGGAGCAGATGGAATTCTCCCATGCTGCTGATGAGTGGGTAAAACGCCACAACTTTGAGAGACAGTGTCAAGACATAAACCCAGACACACATCTTCCCGTGATCTGACAATTCTATTCCTACACAATGAGAATAATAATATGACCATGAAAAGATGTCTGTAAGAATAATTAGAGTAGCCTTATGTGTAAGGGCACACTGGAAAGAATGCATGTCTCCACTGATGGTATTATAGATAAGCAAATTGTGGTATATGAGAGAAAGGCATACAAATTCATTGATCTACAAGACAGTAAGGACTCTATAAACAGTAGCATGCTCACTGATTAAAGCCACACTCAGAGAGAGTCCACACCACGTAATTCCCCTTGTGAGGTACTTGAAGGGCAGATGAGACTGACCAACACTGCCAGAAACCCGGCGGTTGTTGTAGAGGGTAGCGGTCAAATGAAAGGCAGTTAGAAGCTTTCTGGGAAATGCAAATGTTCATGTCTTCATCAGGATGCTAGTTATGTGGGGAATATGCATTTTCCAAAATTTGCCAGATTGTATATTTAAAAACTATGAATTTCACTGTAAGTATAAATTTTACTTCAACAAAGAAATTAACATGATTTGTTGGTCTTGATCAGCATTTCTTACACTTTTTGGTCTCAAGATTGATCTAATTCTTAAAAATTACTGATGACCCTACAGCTGATTTTCTTTTATGTGGGTTATATCTATCATTATTTACTAAATTAGATTTTGTTTTGTTTTGTTTTTGTTTTTTGAGACAGGGTCTTGCTATACAGTTTAGGCTGGCCGTGAGCTCACTATGTAGCCCAGGCTGGCCTCAAATGCACAGTGATCCTCCTGCCTCAGCCTCCCGAATGCTGGGATTACAGGGGTGCACCACCACACTGGGCTAGAAAACAAAATGTAAACTTATTGATTCATTTAATAATAATAATAAATCAGTATTGTTAACTTAAGTATTTTTATGAAAAACTTTTCCCAAAACAAAAATAATGTAGAAGAATTAAATCCTTTTACATCTCTCTAATGTCTGGATTAAGGGAAGATGGCTGGGTCTCACAACTGCTTCTGGATTAAGTCTCGCATCTCCTACATCATGTTGTCTCCAGAAAGTCCACCATAAACTTACGGGTAAATGATATGAGAAAGGCAGGTATCTCAGTAATATGAGAGTTGGGGTCCCGTGAAACAACCACCAGCATCCCGTCGAGGGTCTAAAGACTGGACTTTCTAAAACCACTGGCAGAGTTGGTATACAGGTACCCTCTCTTACCAGAGTGTCTTTAAGAACTTCAGAGAAGAGCAGGGAAAAAAGTGCATTCATTCAACAAATATTGATCATACTTTAACTACCATGACTGGTTTTGAGGATATTAGGAAAGTGGAACAACAAAATATTTGTTTCAACAAATGGGATAAGACACTTCTGTTTCAAAAAAGCTATTTCATTTCTAAATTCTGCTTTAAAACTTTAAAAGTCTAGTTCAGTTAAGTAGGTTTAAAGATATTTAAGACCAACATAGTCTTACATTAATAAAATGCAAAACTTGTAACCAAAATTTGTTTAGCAATTTACCTACCTAAAAGATGGATATATTTTATATTAATATTTAAATCGGAGTGTAAAACCAGTTTAATTGGCCAAACAACTAGAGAATTTCAGTTTCAGTTGATGCAGTCTGACTTAATCATTGTAACAATGCCTTCACATAACCAGGGCAAATGAAGTTTGCTATCCAAAGTTAAGATGTTTTTCCAGTCTGAAAAATAGTATTAGTCCTCAATTTAAGTAATAGTAATTCACATTTTAGTTGTAATAAATGGGGATATTTAAGATACTCAAATATATCACACGTACGAAATATCAGGTAAATATACTGAAATCAACACAAAGTGCCTAAAGCTTACCTATACAATTAAATTCCTAAAATTTACCTATTTCCCTGTCAACAGAAGCAGAAGTTGGGCTGATCTTTAAAGAAACCACACAATGTAAAAGTCTGTACCCTGCACCTAGTTCCAGGTTTGAATTCACACGAATACAGAAAGTCCAAACTTCCTCCATTATCCAGTGTGGCGTGCTGGAGGCTAATGCACAGGAGCACCGTGACTTACAGCAGAGTCAGAGGATGGGCTAGCTCAGCAGCTGGGTGTTAAACTTACTCCCAGACATCTCCAACTAAAATTAGCATGGAGTCTCAGAAGCAAGTCCGCACAAGTCTAAGATGCGTGCTCTAAGACTAGTCAAAGGCCTTTTTTGGCTAAACATCTTTAAACAACCCAACAACCTGGTTTCCTATTTTCGGTTTAGTAATTTCATAAAGCTACCTGACATTACTGTTTGGTTTTGTTATGTGTTTTGACAATCTGAGATTTTTCATTTTTTGTCTTTTAAATTATGTATCTCTAGTCTATGATCATCAGTTAGTAGATCTAGCTCTGCATAGAGAAGTTAGGGTGATTTCATGTGCTATAAAAGAGGTTTTACTTATTTTGATTTTAATAAGTTAAAGCTGTATATGCAAAATTATACACTTATTTTTACTGTGGATTTCTAAAATTAAGAATTGTCAAACTTCAAGAACACAGTGAATTTATTTCCTGTTTTTGTCCATTTTCCACCATATATGAAATAACAGGAAAGCTGAGAAACCCCACATTCTAAAGCCAAAACATAGTGGTGAGAAAATACCTCTGACCCAGTGTTTTGATTTAGGAAGGGATGTCAGTATGGGCAGCTGGACGCTCCATGTTCAGCACAGCAGGAAGCGGGTGTCACAGAAAGGCAGGCTTTAACTGAGGAACAAGGTGATTCTTCCTGCTCATCCTTGTCTCTAAAAATAACTACGGTCTCAGCCAGGCATGGTGGCACATGCCTGAAATCTCAGCACTTGGGAGGCTGAGGTCAGAGGATCAAAGTGCCAGCCCAGCCTGGGCAAATTAGTGAGATCCTACCTCAAAAAAATAAATAAATAAATAAAAGGGGTCTGGGGATGTAGCTCAGTGGAAAGGCCCTGGGTTCAAACCCCAGTACCACCAAAACCAAATGCAAACAAGCAAAAAAACCAGCAAAAATAACAAACAACAACGATAACCAAACAAAGATTTCACATACTGGGTGCTAGAACATATGGGAAGTCACTGAAGTGAAAAGTAGAGGGTGCAGATCAGGACTGTCTGGACCTAAAGGAAGTGGTTTCAATGACAGAGGGTGTTGATGAGACACACGCTGTGTGCTGCAGGGATCAGCGCCAACTCTGCCCTTCCAGCTCCACACAAAGGCTACCCTGGCCCCTGGCAGTGTGTCCTGCTGAAGGCAGAGGCATCGAGGCAGAGAGCACCGTCTTCCACTAATAGTCCTCCAAGCTCCAAAGAGGAGCTGAAACTGTTTTAGCAGTACTTTTTTTGTTGGAGAAGGGCAAAGAAGCCCCTCCTAAGTACACAGAAACTTCTTAGGTTCTATACACTGAAAGATAGTCTGCCGCAGAACTCGACTATGCTCCAGCTGGATCAGGAGTCTGGTTGGAGCCGCAAGGCCTGGGGTGCGCCACAGAATACAGGTCTGAGCGTTCAGTGGAAACGGCTGATCTGTCAGTGCGACACTGGAGCAAGATGGTTCTGAACAGGCTGTATGCCTCCTGGAGCACTGCAGACAGGCACTTCAGACCCCCAACTAAGGGTCTGAGGAACACGCAGGTATTATGTAACAGCAAGAGAAGAAACAAAGGCAAGCAGTGATGGATTGACTAATAGGATTATTCCTTTGTAACACAACTGTGCCTCTTTGTGGTTCTGGACCTTTCAGACTAACTTTCCTTCAAATCACACCTACTTTTTCAGAATGAGCAATTTGTTTGTGATTTACTTTTTAGCTATTTCAACATCCTCAATTAACTTCCTTTCTAAATTGATGTGAGATGCTTTTGACTGCTTGCCACACAGATAGGCGTTCTAGGGACGGAGCTGTATTTCTGATTGATCCTGCTATGAGACTCAAGACCCCGAGGGTGTTCTCTGATCTGTCCACCAGTTTCCCATCTGCTGCTTGCCCATCTGACTACTCAAGAGCACGTGAAATACCTGTACTGCAAAGGATACAGTCTTCTTCCCTCCTGAAGAAGTTCCTCCTGTTGAGAAAGATTACACACTGTCCTGCAGCACGCAATGAGATAGATCCAAGTAGTGTATCATTATTTCCACTAAGACACAGCGTGTCAATCGTATCCTAAAGGAAAACAGCCACAAGCTTCATTTTTTAAATATGAAGGGAATTCTGTTATTAAGGAAAACATATTCCATGAAAACATTTTAACTATGTTCCTGCGTCCTTTGTAGTATCCTGCTCTGGTTGGAAGTGGTGTATAATGGAGACTACAGGAAGACAATGGTTTCCCTTAGGATTATTTAAGGAGTATATATATATATATATATATATATATATATATATATTTTGTGTGTGTGTGTGGTGCCGGGGATCGAACTCAGGCCCTTGTGCTTGCAAGGCAAGCACCCTAATCACTGAGCTAAATCCCCAGCCCCAAGGAGAATATATTTTTATCTTAGATCCATTTTAAATGTAACACAACTTTCAGTGTTTCGTGTGCTTTTCTGGTTTGTTCAAATTAATGCAACTGGACACTTATAAAGGCCTAGATGACAAGTTCCGTGTCCACTTTAATTTGTAGTAGTACCCAACACAGAGCCAACAGGTAGCTGTTTTGGGCCTATGACGTTAATTCTCTACATTATTACACAAAAGAAACAAAGAGAACCATGCTAATTAAAGGCTAGGATGTGTTACCATAAATTTCAGAATATGAACCTTTTTGCCTAGACATGTGTATCTCCTTGGATGGGGGTTGCACGGTACCCAAAGATTCCCCAGAGGAGCTCTCTTTACAGGACTGCATCTGCCAGTCTTTGTGGAAATCCCCTCCAGACAATAAAACACCATTACCTATAAAAGGAGAATATAAGGGAGGGATCTTCAAAATCCCTCTATGTCCACATGAAAGTTTGGAGAGAGAGAATCTTTTTGATGATATGAAGGGTGCTGGTTCTCATGAACCAATAGTAAAAACCAGGTCAGTCCATAAAAGATGTGAATCTGCATCAGTTCTTCAGTTAAATCCCTGCAGAACTGCTAAAACAAAGTCTAACAACAGCCCAGGTGTATCCTTCGAAAGGGTCCAGTGGAGTGTGGACATGGTACTGTAATAGACACAAAGGACGGCAGTCAGTCAAGATTAGGAGGACAGACAGTAGACAAGGACTGTATGTTGGTCAGTGAGAGTGTGCTTTCAAAGTGAAGCAGCAAGAGCAAAAAGGAGAAAAAAGTATAAACAGAGGAAGAAAAATGAATGACAGCTTGGAAGATATGCCTGACTGGACAATACATGAAGAATACGAATCCTGTTTGGCAGACAGCTTCCCCAGGTGGTAAATGCACTGGAGGAATTATCTACTGCCATAAGGAAACCAAACACACATAATGATAAACAAAATAAAGCAGAAAGCATTCGTGGACCTATGTTTTAAAGATGATGATAGAGAGACTAGTTTATGAAATTTTCCTCACATTGAGAAAAAAAGAGAAGAAAATTGCTTGGACACACTTGTAAGGAATATGAAATTATGCACATATACCAACAGAAGAAAGAGAAGAGAAGTTGGCTTCCTGCTCAAAAACCTAACGCACCAGAGAATTTCTTGGAAGCTGGTTTCCTGACACTCAGATTTGTAAAGGGGTTATGGTAAGGAAGATCTTGATCTTTGGCCTTGCCCAAAAAGACACAGCCTTACAACACAATGTTTTCTCCAAAAGGCAAGGAGCAGAAGACACAGAGGCTGAAGCAGCAACAAAGGACAGAGGGAAAATTTTTCTCTTTTAGTTATTTAAAGTAGGTATTAAACATTGATATTTTGATCTTCTGTAAATTGGTTTACCAATTAGTTTTTCTATTAAAAATCTTTTTAAATGTCTTTCACCTACCACACAAATGACTATTTAAAATGTGGATGTGTTTATACTTTCTAGCTATTGCTCTTTAAAACAATAAGGTGCTTTGATTTTGAACTCTAAGAGTTGTTTGTTTACATTTTTTTGGTAGTTAAAATTTTGAAATGGAAAGAAACAGCAGTGTGTATAGCCAGACAGGCCTGGGCTCCAGCCATCCTGCTGTGGACCGTGCTTTGCAGGGTCCTGTTCAGCTTGGGACAGAAGCAGCTGAGGCCTGGAGGGAGCACAGGCTTTGCAAAGGCAGGCAGACCCACGGCTGCACTCGGAAGAGGGAGCACACGAAGCTGGGGGCTCTCTGTCTCACGATCACAGCACACATTCACCTCCCAGAAATCCTTGCACTGTACTTAAGGTGATAAGAGCCTCAAAACACCAAAGTAAAACAATATTTCAAAGAGTCCACGGTTACACACTACCATCCACAGAAGGCTGTCCGCTGAGGACTGGGGCTGGCCCAGCTGGGTTCGCCTCCAGTTGTGCTTTTACACTGGGAGGTCATTACTCTCCCTCTCTTACCTCTTCCTAAAAGCTGACTATATCTGCTCTACTACAAATCACGTCATCTGCTCAGAACAGCGTGCCCACATACTGTGACAGCAGCATCCTTGACTCTAGACACTGCACTCCACATCCACCTGACGTAGCAGCACCGCTTCCTTGCTGAGAAGCAGTGTGTGTGACTAACGTTGACTGCCACTTCACCAGGGAGCTGGCCCGGGGAACACTTACCGTGGTAAAGTTGAGGGTCCACACCAAGGTTCAAGTTCTGGCCTCACACTGTGCACTATGTCAACATGATACAAGCAAGTCACATGCCAGACAATAAGCATGTGTCACACTTTACACAGTCAATGTGTTTTGAAATTTTTAAGACTTCAAAGGTGTAAGGCCTTTGATTTCAAAGTGCAAGGCCAACAAAGTAATAAATCTTTAAAGGACCTCTGGGGTTTATTTTTAAAACGATCACTTCTCTAATTTATTTACCTTGCAAATCATTATTATTATATATGGTGTTTTCTTAAAGAGAGGAACATTCCTCCTGAGGTAGCAAGTGAAGAAAACAATACTGAAGAACTCTATGTCCCCTGAGAGTTTTCTCCTACAGGCAAAATTCAGACTGGCACAGCTCCAAAAGTGAAAGACACTTCAATGTATTTGTAGAGACCAAATCCCATATGTCATCAGGAGTCAAGATGGCTCGTCTATGGCTTATTATAAAATGTAGACGGGGTAAACAGGTAAAGGCAGACAGACCGCTCAAAGACTGTCAGACTGAAAAATATTTCCTAATGCTCAAAGTCTTATGCTTGTGTATAAGTGAGGGGTGAGGGTGGGAGTATCTTCAAATAAATGGAGCAAGATACTAAGCAAGAATATACATTTTGGTGAATATTTAACCGCTTATTTCTTTTAACATTCTGGGATTCAAGTGTTAAAAAGCAAACTTGAAATAGATTTTGGGTATTTACTTAAGAGACTGAAAAGTCTGTGGATCAGAAGGAGAAAGTAATGAGACCTCTGCACAGGGAAAGCAATGTCAAGGGACCAAGGAGTAACAGCCTAGAAGCCTCTCTAGTCACCTCTTGTTTACACCTCTGACAATGTGACTTTACCACCAGCTGTGTGGCGCTTAGCCACACTCATGCATCATCAACGTAACACACTTTTCAGCGCAGCCATACTATGAAACATCCTTATAAAGCGTAATGGAAATCAAGGATACCTGGCTTTACACACACAGACAGTTTTTCTTATGTCCTGCTTACCAAAAGAGAATACTGTTCTTCTAAGATCAACACTTTCATCGTGGCTACCTTTCTCAAAATCAACTTTCAAATGACAACATAAATTCCCAAAATCTATTCAAAGAACTTTTCATTTAAAATAAAGAAAGGAAGAAAACAGGATCATTTATCTACTTAGGATTCATCAGTTTTCATTTGTGTAACAGCACCTGACATTTAATGAACTAAAAATCACCAAATGTTTTGTGTAGATCAAGTATGTCCAATCTGCAGCCTAGAATTTTTTTCCCTTACCTTTTTGAGTGAAGAGGAATGGTCTTGGACCACATATAAAATATTATAGTAAATATATATAATTAATAAAACTTTCTATTTAAAATAATTTAATTATAAAATAAAGAA
>PVJO010016258.1:0-42638 GCA_004026905.1 Hystrix cristata
TTATTTTTTACCAAGAACATGTATTGGTACATTGCATACATAATGATCATAATCAACATGGTTATTTTGTACCTGTACATGATACATCTTGGTTTTCCCCCCTCTTCCCCCCTTCCCCTCCCCTCCCTTCCATTCACCCACCCCTCCCTATTTGCAATAAGTGTAACTACACTTTACCATTTTTCCCCCCTTTCATCTTCAAATTGCTCTTTTAAACCTGAATAATACTTTCCTAAAACATTCTTAAAAAAAAATAGTAGATAGTGAATTCTAAAATGACCTAAGAGTTAAAGACAAATAAAGCCTGTAATTGTGGGAAAAAGGAGTAAATTTTGAATCACATTCCTTTTACATACCTGATACCAGGAGCTGTGAGAACCATGTAGAAAGAGCATTTTGCTTTTCAGTCTTTGGAAGCCCTCGTGAGAGTTATTTGTTAGTGAAGGAAGCTGTCGATTTATACTTGGTGCTGTACACTCTCATTTAGCCACTGTGTTGTGGGTTTGCTCTGTGGTCATCTGTAAGAAAAATGAGAAAGTATTTTCAAATAAAATAGTAAACATTTAAACGTAAATGAAAGAACTTTTCAATGAAAACAAAACATTTGCATGGAAATGTGGTTTCAAGCAATTCTAGGATATTAAGATATTGACATTAGCATGTGTTGGAGTCACATGATGTATGGCATAAGTATTAGGGCGATTTCATTAAAAGTTGATTTCCTACATAAGTGGATTATCCTTTTATTGATTTCCACAATTTGAAATTTCTGTTCACTGTTGAATATGCACAGTCTCATCCAGAATAGCTGTGTGTGGCATATAGTTTATTACATGCATAAAACAACAAACATTTTTAAATTATAGAAAATTTTAAGGAATGAGAATCAGGCAGAACCACATTTGATATAAGGATCTATATGTCCGTACAACTCTGTAAGATACTGTCATGAATGAAAGTGTCAAGAGAACAAATAGAAGATCATTTTATTTCCTGGGTGGCATATATGGATCACATCCATAGGAAAATACTCCTCCTGAGTTCTTTCTTCATTGTGATTTATAGAGTGTTATATAGACCAATTTATCTGTTTGATTATAATAATTAATTTATGCTGATGTTTAAACTCCACAAAATTGCCCTGCTATATAACAAATTGGTTACATATAAAGAATCTCTTAATTGTCTCAGCTTTAATGACCATATTTTAATGAATAAAATACTCTTACTGTAAGTGATCTCCTCAGAGAAAACGTATAAATATGGTGGTTCCTAGCATTATGATATCATACCACCTATAAATACAAGAAGAGAAATACATTCTCTTAAATCGAGAGTGTAGAGCTCTTTTGTGGATATCTTCCAGCTGAAGATGAACACCAATAATTCTTTTTTGACAGAATCCATTGCAAATCCATAATTCCTATCAGGTATGATAGAAAATTTCACATATCCTAATCCATATGATACACCGTTGATGAGCAATCTGACCTAATTTTTATTTCCAGACTAGTGTTGGTAAACATAGATAATAAATCTGATCCAGTAATCTCACTAAGCGATTACTGCCATTGTAATGTATGGTATTATTATATTTACTCATCCACAGCTATATACAACAGCAATTGAAAACAAATGTCTCTAGGATGAAGAGAAGGAATAATGGACTCTGAATATAGGGCTACCATATAGTAGATCATAAATTCTCCTGACATAGAGGCCACATTGTTTTTATCAAAGTTCTGTCTTTTGGGCAAATTTGTGTTGTGTCTGTAGCCATTTTCCTGTGTTCTAGAAAGCATCAACATTCTCTGAATTTTCCCATATTTTAATTTATTGTTTATGATAACTATTTCTGTTTCTGAAATGTCATTTTAATAATCTTATCATATCTTTAAATGTCAAGCAGCTAAATATCATGATTTTTTGTATACTACATGATACTCTTTTGCATTATGAATGTAGAGTGTTTATTGATGAACCTTGTGAAATGCCATTTCCACAATAACCTGTTCCAGTTCATGAGTGATCTATCGATGCTCTGTCATTGTAAATATGACATTCTATTGTCTAATTCTGTTGGAAGTTGACTATAAAACAGATGGTTCAAACATATCTCCAGGTACTCTTAAATTTACTGAACTGGTTCTTATTCTCACACTACTGGTGAAAATATCACCAGAAGTTTTTATTAGTCAAGCTTCTCATTGCTGAGATACAATATCTAACACCCACAAGGTAAAGGAGGAAAGGTATAATTTAGCTCATGGTATCAGGAGATTAAGTACATGGTCAGCAGAATCCAAAGCAGAAAACTTATGCAGAGGGAGCAAAACTGCTCAGTTTTAATCAGTCAGGAATCAAAGCAAGGGAACAGTGTTAGAGAAGAATAGGCCAGGGATCATTTGTAGCGCCCACGGTAATGCATGCATCACCCACTCAGAAACACACAGGAGCATGCTTTTACTAATCTGTTAGGCAGTTCTTAATCCAGTGAAGTTGACATATCAGGAATAATGGTAAAAATTAAAGCCTCATCGAATTTGGACCAAAAACAAGTCTTCTTAAACATACTTTCTCTACAAATAAAGACAATAGCCAGTTCATAATTCTGTCAACATAATACAACTACCCAGCATAAAATCAGAAATGTGATAATCCATTCCTCAAAGTGCCAACACAAAAGTCCAAGTCCAAATTTCTTCTGTGACTCAAGGCAAACTGCCATCTGTGAACTTCTGTAAAATTAAAAAAAAAAAGTTACATAATCCTAAAGTACAGTTGCACAAGATAAACATTCCTATTCCTAAAGGGAGGAATAGAGAAATAGAAACAGATCATACCAAAGCTCGACCCAAACCCAACAGGGGAAACATTAAACTCTTGTTATGTTTTGTGTCTAGATGTCCCTTCAAAGCCTCATGCAGTCATAGGTAGGACTTTTTGAGGAGGCTGGATCTAGAGTGCTTGATAGCGAGATTAAGGATATGTGATCACTAATCAGTCTACTGACTGGTTTGGCACCGTCCTAATCCTGGCAGCCTAGATAGAGTTTAAAAGAGGCAGGAGAAAGCTGCTAAAGCCTCTTAAATTCTTGCTGCCTTCTGCTTGCTGTGAGCATCTTCTCCTCTGTGATGCCCTTCTGTCTTGCCACCCCACCTTGGAGCCAGCCAACTATGAACTGAAACTTCTACAGACTGTGAACTAAATAAACCTCTCCTCCCCTAACTTGTGGGTGTTGGGTATTTTGTCTCAGCAATGAGGAAAGTAAGTAGAACAGTCCTGTAGCTCTGTTCCTGGCATCCAGGTCACATGATGGTGAGATATGAGTTTCAGAGGACTTGGGCAGCTCCACCCCTATGACCTTGCTAATTGCAGTTCATGCAGTCTTTCTCTCGGCTTGGCTCCACCCTTGGACTGAATCTTTCTTCAGCAGACATTTCAGTGTCTTTGACTTTCTGGGATATCTACTGACCTTCAGCTTCATTTGCACAACTTCATCATCTGCCCTCTAAGAGGCTCCTTGCCTGGCTCTCCAGGCCTTACTTTGAAATTGGGATGTAATGCTTCCTGACCCCACAACTCATACATTTGCATCCCAGTAATCCAGCACGATATGAAAATGCCAAAGTTGACTGTTGGCTTGAGCCATAGTTGAGCTCCTTGGGCCATGACCGCAGAAGCCTATGAGTGCATGGTTGTCTGAGTAGAATAAAATAAATCCTGCAGAATCACTTCTCCAGGAGGTTCTTTGTGGAGAAGCATCCAGAGACCTTTTTCTAAAATAAAAAGCTGCTACTTTTGCACCCATGAGGCTACAAAACAAAGTTGGATTGGTTTTTGGACACATACATGTGTGTGTTTGTGTGTGTGTGTGAGAGAGAGAGACACACACACACACAGAGGGAGAGACACACAGAGAGAGAGAAAGACAGAGAGACAGAAAGACACACAGAGATGAAGAGACAGACACAGAGAGAGGAGAGAGAGACGAGGTCTTGCAAGATTACTCAGCTGTACTCTAAGTCTGGGTCCAAATAACCCTCCCACAGCAGCCAGATGAGTAAGAGAGATGACAAGTGATGACCCCACGCCTAGCCAGGTTCGCCTTTTCAGAGAACAGAAACTAAAACATTTCTTTATCCTCATGGGCATAACATTAGCAAGTGAGCATTTGTCCATAACTTATGAATAGTCTGCTCACCAACACAAGAATTCTAATGCTAGTTAAAACATAAATTAAGAGCCTATGTAAAAGCACTTACAGTAATTATTAAAGGACCTTCAGATAGGTGAAGATTGGTGATTACTTATTTATATTGTAAAAATCATTTCATCCCTGATCAAACTCAGACAAAAAAATGAAGTAATTTTTCTTAGATGACAGTATTGTGAATGGAAGACTGGACCTATGAGTCAATATTATTTCCCCATTGAAACAGTGTTGACAGAAGAAACAAATGGAGCATCCTTTCTTGCCTAAAATGCACACATAACTTCCTATTGCACTTAGGATAAAATCGCTATGGTTCCCTGAAGACCCTTATTCTCATGTGTTCTCCATTTACCTTCTTAAACTGCTCTCTTCCTGAAACTCCCTATTAGAATTCTTCCATTTGTTTGAACACGATTTTGTGCACATATCTTAGGAACTTTTCCCACCATGCTTCACTTGGGTAGCCTGTTAACTTTCATGGCCTATCCTTCATAACGTATACATTCTAAATTTTAATATTATCCCTGTAAAGGAGACTTTTCTTAACACACAGACTAGGTTACACTGGGATGAAGTACTTTACAGAGCTCACAGAGTCATTTATAAGTATTTGCTGAGTGACTAGTCTATGCGAGCCACTACTCCAGGTTGTAGTATACAGAACACTTGAAACAGATCATCACAAATTCAAGTATTTTATATTTTGCTAAATAGTTGATAAAGTGATGGATTTCAGCAAAACTCTGAGCTCTGGGAAAAGAGAAAATAGCTGATTTCTTATTAACCACAGAAGTGGCTTAATAAATATTTGCCGAGATTTGTTGATGTCCATAAACTCTTTTGGAATTATGACTAAGCTTCGCTTTCTGGGATCTCTCTCTCTCTCTTTTCTCCCATGAGTAATACAAATGTACACATTTTGAAAATATTTGGAAGTTCTGGAAATATTTGGAAGAGTATCATATAATACATGTACCATAAGAAGAACAAAATTCTGAAGGAATATGTGCACCTTACACAAAGGGAAGGTTCCCATTCTTAACACATAGTCTTATTACTGCAGCGAGTTGTAACTTGGCTTAGCTAGCTTGGAAACTGTGCTGGGTGAGGAGAGTATGAGTGTATATATCAATGTGGGGAGAGGGCACATGGGTGGTTCTGCAGTAATAGTGTGATGTTCCGTGTCATACAATGCTTGAAGCTAAGTATTCGGATAAATATGTTAGCTGGAATTTAAAGGGATCGTACCTATGTCTGGTTGTGTTAAATAATTACTACTCTTCAGTCAGTGTTTCTGATAGATACAATTTCCAGCATGAGATAACACCAGATTCATGAAGGAAAAAGCCATGTTTAGATGGAAAGTATAATTTACAGGAAAGACAACTGAGACATAATTATATTACTCCAAAGAAAATGCAATATTAGAACATTCTTTTTTCTCAAAGCAATATTTTCATAAAATAATTAAACTGGGATTCAGTAACTCATTCTGCAATTTTGTCTATCTAAATTGTTATTTGGTTCAGTCAGTGGCCTGCTTGATCGCTCATACTCTTAAAAGAAAAACAAAATAAAGTAAGATTTATTTTAAGCACAAGATTTAAACAAAAATTTATATTTATTTTAAAGAAATTTTTAAAAAGAAAATTCCTTAAATTGGTTGGGCTTTGTGCCCTTCGTGTACAAGGAAAAAAAGTTGGGCTTATCTGGGTTTTATTCTGGGAATTGGTCCATTTTGAATCAGTAGATCTATCTGTTTGCAGTGCATTCTGGCATTCAGAAGAATTACCAGATCACTCTCCTGAGTCTCAGCAGCAACCAGTAAGTCACTATTTGGTCACAAATAGTGACCTGACAAATGTAAGTTTCTCGTGTGTCCTTCCCCTCAGGGTGCAGTCCCTTAGAACCTGCACTCTACCCAGCGCTCCAGAATAACTCTGAGCCACGCTCATTTCGTCCCTGAAAGGTCACACTTTCTTCCTGTGAGGGCTGGTTAAATATGCCGCTGTTGCGTTGTGGCTGCTGAACTAGATTTTCTATATGGGCATTTTAACCAGCTGTGTTCAGAGATATTCTCACAAATTTAATAATTCCCTCTGCCATTAAATGCTTCCAGTGACAGTGAACTGTGATATGTCGAGTGGAATAAGAAATGCCTGGAGGATTAGTGGAGCACGATTCCCGTGTGTGTCTGTGGAGGACTCACAAGTAGGCCATGAACCGAGAAGGGAAGACTCACCCAGGCTATGGGTGGCACCAACCAATAGACTTGCAGCCTGGAGGGAATAAAAGGGAGAAGAAGAAGGAAGTCTGCTCTTTTGCTTCTTTGGAGGAGCTCCAGTCTTCGCCACTGCTTTTGAATATTCATCTGTAGTTCCTTCAGCCTTCCAGTGCAGACTCTTTAGCCTTTCAACGCAGACCCTTTAGCTTTCTGACGCAGGCTTACATCAGAGTCTGGAGTGAGCTCCAGGCCTTGAACCTGCCACGGGATGCTCCGGCTTTCCAGGACACAGATGGCCCTTTCGCATTCTTCCATCCTTGATTTCATGGTTGGCCTTAAGCCTACTTAGTAAATCTTTTACATATCAATATTTTCTATTAAATCTGCTCTTCCAGTGAACCTTAACTGATACACTCTGAAAGGCACAAGCTTCTGATTTACTGTGTTATCACTTTGCTTGACTAACTCAGTAGTTGTTAATGATTATACATTATTAATAAACAACAATAACAACATGCCCTGTAGGAAAGAGGGTCCTATTCTGAGCTAGGTCTTTCTATTTTATTTTTATTATGATAATGCTTTTTAAATTAGTTTTTAATCCATTCATAAAAATGTCCTACAAATTTGCTCAACTATCTATCCTGTCTGACACAAAGTAACTCTTGAACAAGTTAAAAGAGTTTAAAGTATTTCTTTTTGATTTTATTCTAACATCTTCCCTCCAAACATTTTATATTTCACAAATTCCAGAAATGTAAAAATGAGTGAGCCATGATCTCAGGTTTATTTTTATCTTCCTAAGGTTGACTTTTCTGCCCCTGAAAATGTAGAAGGAATGAGAATGTTAGGACACCTAAGACCAGAGTTGAAATTCCATTACATATTTACAGCCTCGAAGCCGTGTGAGCTCATGCTTGCCACTTACCTTCTCCTAAAGCCCTTTAGTCTCTAGTCTATCAGATAGTTTTAAGAGTATTAGTAATATAATACTTGGCATAGTGTAAGATCTCAAGGAAAAACAGCCATTATGCCTGCTATATATTAGGAAGTTATCTGGGATGATTTTTAGTAAGTAGACCACAAAATACAGTGGCTTAAAAAAGACAGAGGTAGATAAGCGCAGAGAGAAAAACATTGGTGATGTCTGGTCTCTGTTCACATTTTGCCATTCTCTGGGGCAAATGTGGCATCCCAGTTTCTATCACCTTTCTGCTACTATACAGGGAAGGCAGAAGGAATAAAATAGAAAAGAGTTGAACATTTTTATGAATAAGGACTGGGATCAAATCTATTTTCTCATGTATACTGGCCAAAAGATGTTTACATGTTCTGTCTTTCAACAAGAAAAAACAATAGATACAGGATTTAACTGAGTGCTCCCATGGTCGTCCAAAGCTCTCTTGTGGACAAAGAAGAGCAGGTGCTGCCAAGTAGTGACTACTCTGCCAAACTCATGTCTTCTTGGATCTATTTTCTTATTTTCTCTTATTATTTTCTAAAACTAAACTGGGGTTTGCAACTGTTATAGTCTCTTTCCTCTAGTAGTATGGCCCTAGGAACTAATATTATTTTACTGTTGTGCTACATATGGCATTTATTATGAAAACTGACTTTAGTTAGTGGGCAGATTCCAAATGCATAGTTTGAACTATACACAGAAAAATCTTACAACACTTGTCCATCTTAATCCCATCCACATTCTGACAGCCAATTGGCAGCAGTATAATGATAACATGTCATATTATTAAAAATGATGATGAAAATAAAGCGTAATGAGCTCCATTCCATGAATCAGCATATTCATTTCTATCCAACTGGTTCTATGCAGTAATATAAGGAAGAGAAAAATGACACACTGATCTTGGCAAAACAATTATTGCAGTTTAAATAGATTTTAAAGAAATATGTTTTCATTATATGCTGAGAGCTTTGAAATTTTTTCATAAGATTAAAGATTTATCAATAGTTTTATGTGTTCAAATAGTAATTTTATTTTTATTGATGGGTAGTATTCCTTTGTATTGGTATGTCAAAGACTGTACATACATTAACTATATGACAATTGAGTTGTCTCCAAATTTGGCTATTATAAATAAAACTGCTATGAGTATTTGTGCATAAACTAAATGGATATTTTCATTTCTCTTTATTTACTACTGAAGATACCATTACTTTTCTTTTTTTTAATTTTATTTTAATGGTACATTTTAGATGTACATAGTGATAACATTCATCATAGGGGATTTGTACCTGTATATGATGTATCTTGTTGCTTCTTTTTTTCCCATTCTCCTCCCCTCCCCTCAACCCCTCCTCTCTCCTTATTTACAAAAGCTTTGTTTCCATTCTTTCCTTCCATTTCTTATTTCTCTTGTCCCTCTGTTCCCTTCCCCCTCCCTTGTTCCATTTCCCATTTGGACATTTTCTTCCCTTTCCCAATATAATACATTTTAGTCTTAATTTACACTTTCAGTTTCTCACACCAGAGAAACTGTACGGTATTTAAACATGTGTGTCCGATTTACTTCACTTAAGAGTATGGTCTCAAGATGCATCCATTTACCTAGGAATATCTCAAGCTTATTATTCTTTATGGTGGAGTAGTACTCCATCGTATAAAAAAACCCACATAACCATGTTGATTATGATCATTAGGTATACAATGTACCAATACATGTTCTTGGTAAAAATAAAAAATTAAAAAAAAAAACCACATTTTCTTTATCCATTCCGCTAAATGGATGGGCATTTGGGCTGTTTCCAAGATTTAACTATTACAAATTGTGCTGCTATAAACATGGTTGTGCATATATTGGTGTGGTATGATACTTTTAATTCTTTTGGGAAGCTACCAAGAAGGGGAATAGCTGGGTCAAATGGAATCTCTAGTCCTAGTTCCCTGAGGAATCTCCATACTGATTTCTTTTCTAATTGTTATATTTTAATTGTTTTATTGCTTCCAGAGAAGAATATAACTAATCTATATGTATTGACCTAGATGTCCTAAACTCACTTATTAGCAGTTTTTTAAACAAATTCTTCAGATATAGACAATTATATCTTCTTTGAAATCAAGGTTTTGCTTCTTCCTTTTCAGTCTGTTTGGTACTATTATACTTCACTTGAAATATTTTTGATACCAATTATTTCAATAGGATTTTGGATAGCAGTGGAAAGATGGAACACACTGTTCTTTTTCTTGTTAGTTGAATAGCATTTGCATACAATTAAGCATGATGTAACTGTAGGTGGTTTGCACTTTACCTTTATTTGTTTAAGGAAGTACTTAACTGTTGCTGTGTTACTGAGAATTTAATTTTTCTTATCAATGAATGTTGAATATATCAATACCTCTTCTGTGTCTATTGAGATAATAATACTATTAAGGCAATAATAATTTATTGTCCTGAAAGTAGTGACTATTTATTTTCAAATATTGAACTGACCTTACATTCCAGAAATTAATTTCACTTGTTTAATGTATAATTTCTAAAAATTTATTTCTAGATACCATTTGTTAATACTCTGAGTATCTTTAATGTTTATGTTTGTGAGGAATATTGGTTCGTAATTTCATTTTATTTTTGGCATTAAGGTAGTAATATCCTCATAGATTGAACAGTGTTTCTTCTTCTATGTTTTGGAATATTGTAAAGAATCAATATTGTTGCTTGCTTCGATATGTGTTGAATTTTTCTAGTAAAACCAATTGGGTCCGGATTTTTTTTCACAGCCTTAATATTTTTCAGGTTTACCTACATCATACTGAGAGAGCCAATTCTAATGGTGTAAAAGGCTACTTCATTGTAATTTTGGTCTACATTTCTCTAATGACTAGTAAAAATGTGGACATATTTTCTTGTTTTCATTTTTCATTATTTTATCTTTCTGGTGAAGGGATGCTTCAGAAGTATTGGCAATGGATTTGCTCAGATTGTTCAGTATTGTTTCTTTTTATATTACTGAATTTTGTGTGATCTTATATATTTGGACACAAGTTAGTGTATAGCTGCATTTGCATCAAACTGCATTATGTATTATTTTATTTAAGTATAAGATGTAAGTTGAGGTTTATTCTTTTGCCTGGGCATATACAATTTTGCCAGAATCACTTAATAATAGTCATTTCTTAACCAAAATGGTTTATTACCTTTAGATATTTCTACAATATTAGTTTTTCTTCTCTATTATATTGAATATTTAAATTAATTAGTGAACAATTAATATGCTAACTATAATTTGGTTTTGAATATATAATTTATTTAAGTTTTCTTTAAATTATTTTCAACTGTATTTCCATGCTTAGGTTAGAACATATCTTCAGACAAATTTATAAATGGGCATTTCAAACTTTTGCTACTATCATTATTCTTTTAAATCTCTAATTGTTGCTATAATATAGAAATAAATTTATTTTGAAATAGGAATAAAGTTTATTTTTTCATATCTATCTGGTCACAAGACAATTCCAACAGTGCTTTTGTAGATTCTTTTACAATTTCTTATAAAAAATTCTTTCATCTTAGACAAATTTATTATTATTTACAATTTGTTTTAAAAAATTGTTTGCCATAATGGACTGCATTGGCTGACTTCAGCAATAGAAAACTGAATAGAATTGGTAAGAGTGAATATCTGTCATTTCTTACTGATATTATAATTATAGCATTTGGTATTTCATTATGAAATATGGTATAAGCTATAAAGGTTTTGAGCACAACTTTGTCAGGTTCAGAATAAATGGTCTTACGCTAATTTGCACAGAATTTTTGTCAGGAATGACTGCTGAATTTTGTCAATTGTTCATTCAGTTTCTACTGAGATAATAATATATTTTTTAAAGTTTCTAATGTGATGAAT
The DNA here is from genome assembly GCA_004026905.1 of Hystrix cristata. NCBI lineage: Eukaryota > Metazoa > Chordata > Mammalia > Rodentia > Hystricidae > Hystrix > Hystrix cristata. The sequence goes on from PVJO010016258.1 coordinate 11,304, forward strand.
AATGTGCCTTAATTACAATAGCATTGCATCCTTCAGATACGTACCACTTTGTCAAGATACATTATGCAGTTATATATTTTAAATAGAATGTGCTGTAATTAAACAAACTTTTAAAAATCTATCTTTGTGAGTGCTATTGTTGTGTAGATTTCTTGCAGGACAGTTGGTGTGAGTTCATGTTAATTCCGCCTTCATAGAAGGAGTTGAGTAGTTTTTCTGTCTTAATTTTTCGAAGAATCATATAAAATTGCTATTATTTCTTTCTGAAAAATGTAATAGAATTTCCAAGTAAATACATATGGGCTCAAGTTTTCCTTCTATGTGTATTAGCACTTTAATTTCTCTAATAAGTACAGGGTAATTTAAGTGATATATTTCTCTTAAGGGAAATTTGGTAGTTTCTCTTTCAAGAAGTTTTTCCATTTTTTCAAAGTTTTCAACTGCATTGCTGTTTTCATAATAGTATATTTTAAATATCTATAGAATGTATATAAATAATACTTTTCTTATTTCAGTTTCTTGCAGTTTATGACTTTAATTGTTTCGATCAGTCTTACAGAAGGGTTAGGGTTAGGGCAACTTTATTAAGTACATACAATTTTATATTTACTCTGTATTTGGTAATATTCTCTTTAATCCATTCTGTTTGAGATATATATATAGTTATTTAAGACTTATTTTTCTCTTTATTATTGTAGAATATCTTCACCTACATTTTACATTCAAACTATTCTTGTATTTATATTTAAAGTGAGTCTAAGCAAGTGTCAAGTGAGGGTTGAAGATTTAGCTCAGTGGTTAGAGCGCTTGCCTAGCAAGCACAAGGGCCTGAGTTCGATCCCCAGCACACACATACAAAAAGAAAGTGTCATGTGAAATTTCAACTATTGAACTTGAAAAGAAAATAGATACTAGTTCTCTGGTGAAATTTTTCCTTATGAACACATTCATCACAGTTACTTATTGCCCCTGTCCACAGCCTGCGATACGTGCATCACTTCTTGAATGTCTTTTTCTTTCCTATTGTTTCATCCTTTCTTCCTTCCTTGCTTCCTTTCCAGCAGCCTTCCATATTTCCTTTTTTAATACTCATGCTAATTTTTTAGTGGATGCTGGGTTATCTTAGTAAAAATTGTTGCAACCTTAGATTTTAGTATCTCTCTGCTTAAGTGATTTAAAATATTCTTTACAGGAAGCTAAATATGACATAACTACTTCCCAAACTTGACAAGTTAAACAAGATACAAATTCTAAGTGGTCTAGAAACTCAAGCTGCATAATAAAGAAAACTATACATAAGCAAATGAATACTTGAAAATGAATACTTGAAATGATAAATACTCGAAAATCAACAAAAAGGAAATCTTTTAAAGTGGCAAGAGAAAAAAAAATCTCTAAATGGCACCACAATTAGACTAGAAAGCTGACCTATGGGATTTAGGTATTGAAAAAAAAATAGTTGGTTGTCTAATGGGAAAATAGAGGGATGTGTTCAGCAAGATATGGTCATAAGCAACTTCAGCTAAACTGGAGTACAAATGATAAATTCCAGGTTCATTCCAAAGATGAATTTTTGAAGGAAAATTGTTAGTTAATATCTAATAAGCTCCGAATTAGAAAGGGCAAGGAAAGGCACATCTAAAAGTATAGCATCAAATCTCACAATTTTAAAATATTTGCCTCTTCACAGAAATGCCTTTAAAATTGCAAAGGACAAGAATTATGAAATTATGATCTCAATATCATCAGCTTGAACATATGTTTAAAACTTCTATATTGTTAATATCACAAAATTGAAGTGTAAGGAGGGTTAATTTACAAATAAGAATTGTTTAAAAGAACCCATTTCACATTCCTGTAATTAAAAAACTGTGTTTACAATTTCTACCTGTGTTTACCAAGTTTGAAAATTACATAACTTTTCTGTTTAATTAAATGCCTACTTTAGATTGTGAAATGTATAATTATAAAACGAAATATATATACACTGTGGAGTAATGTGCATGGATCATTTACTACATAGTGAAGCAAATTCACCTTTAATTAAACTCTATGATATATATGACCAGAAGAATCACTCTTTGAATAGCCTATTCTATAAACATCATAAAAGTAGATTACATAAGGGCTTATAAATCATTCACAGAACACACTCTTCAGGCAAACAAAAGGAAAAGATGTTTGCTTTTAATACTATTTTTATGATATAATTTTATTTTTGTTCTAAGCACTGAAACACTTTGTCATACCTCTAAGAATACAACAAATTCTTGATAATAAATCATAAAGCATGGATGTTCTAGCTCTCCATCTGCTAGCATATTATTCTTGGCAAGATGGAATCAAAGTGTAAGAATTGAAAGTAACACACTTCTTAGTCATAGACTTTAAGTATTGGAAAGAGCATTATCTACACAGAGAGCAAGACTTGGTCGGCAATTGCCTCATGGGCGAGCTATATACTCATTGCCAAGTGTGATTGCAGGATGCTAACAGCTCCCGGAAGCTGTAGGTGTTTAAGGAATCAGTTTTCACAGTGTGGAATGTATAAAAATAATGTGGGGGCTGGGGATTTAGCTCAGTGATTAGAGTGCTTGCCTTGCAAGCACAAGGCCCTGAGTTCGATCCCCGGCACCAAAAAAAAAAAAAAAAATGTGGATTCTATCTGCTTCAGCATAAATGACTCTATTTGGGGACTAAAAATATGAATGATAACAAGCCACCTGATACAAATGACATAGTAGGTTAAGAGGAATATGCAAGTTTCAGTCTGTCTTTGAACAGTAAGTAAAAGGTATGTCTGGTGAACAGAATGTGAATGGGTGCCCATTTCAATGACTTGATCTTCCATTTGATCAATCTGATTAAAAAAAAATACATATTCTACAGTTTATTTAAAAAAACTATGTTCTCTGCTACATTACAAACTATAGCTGTGTCTAAAAGTCTCATTGTAACTTTACTCAAGAAATAGACATTCAATTTTGAGGATGTGTGCTCCTGATATCTGCCAAGTCATGTAACACTGGAGAACAGACCAGCTATACTTCATGTTAGACTTCCTGTGAAGTGGTTTCCTTTCTCACCAGACTAAATCCCACCCCTCAGCTACTCATGGTGCGGTAGACTCCCTTCTCAGCGGAAAGAAGATTTGTCATTTGCTTGAGTGACTTTATTTCACACAAAAACACAAATGAAAATAATTTCATCAATAAGCTAAAAATATGCATTCTGAGAAAATAATTCCATTTGCATTTTAATAATCAACCCTGAAATGGCAAGTGACAAGTTTTAGGTAGCCCAGTAGACCCTACTGTTACGTAATTTTAAAGAAAGTAGCAGAATTTGAAAAAAATCCCACAATATTACATATCATTGTTATTGATACTGTAGAGAAATTTAATAAAACATTTGAAAAAAACTATATAACATTTTTATAACTGAATGGTCCTGGTATTATAGCATTATGGAAAATAGGTGCCTAATATTTAGCAAATTTATATCACCTGTACAGCAGAAAGTTTGTAGAAATCATTTTTTCTGAAATTGTTTTAGAGTGGATTATTCAAATTTTTGTATCTTTAAATTTTGATTTTGAAAGTGGGTGATGTAGCTCCTTTTTACATGATATATTTTGAACTTTGAAGGCAGCCAAAATATGATTTTCTTTTGTCCCACGTTTAGAAAATGATGGCCTCATGTCAAAAGATTTCGAAGTTTTAGTTAAACCAGACCCTAGAACTGACAGTGGAAAAGCCCGGCCTTGCAGAACAAAGTGCTGTGGGGAGGAAGGCAGTAAATGGAAGTACAAAGGTACACACTCTCTCTCTACATAAGCACTCTATATATGCATACACACACTCTATAGTGTACTTGTTCTTTACTGTTTATTTTTCATTTTATATATCTTACCATATATACCACACAGTATGTATATTAGATGACCTTGAAATTTCCTCTACCAGATCAATTATTCTAATATTGTTCAATACTGCCTTCCTCAGAGTCTCAGGACATGGGCAAAACATGGAAAATTTCTTAGAACATAACACTTATAGCCAAGGCTCACTTCCCAAAAGAACCTCTAGTTACCAAAGGAAGCATCGTGACCATGGCCTTTATTGCCCACATTCCCACAAGAACTCTGTTCTGAACTCTGAATAGAAATACCAATCTGGCTTCACTACCTTAAATTTCCAAACTTTTCTAAAATATTTCCCCAAACCAGTTTATTACATTTCTCCTTTCCCCTAATTTGTTAAACTCAAATAAGAATATGAAGTGTATTGGCTTCTATGGGAGAGGATTTTGTTTCTCTTTCCTAAAACAAGACTAATCGCAGTTCTGGGAAGTAGAGACAGTGCAATAACTTCTACACCAGAGTAAAGGCATCCAGAAATGATACACATGCACAAAGGTTTTCCCATGGTTCAGTGAAAGTTAAATTTGGTTCTTGGGAAGAGACATTAGGGAAAAAGCAACTCCAGGGTGAGAGAAAAATAACTGTTACGTAGGAGCTATTACATTGGCAGTAGATTGCTATCTAGGGAGCTTCACTCTCTACTAAGTTTCTGCTCATTTTGTGGGAAATGGCAGGAAAGTATATAGTCAGCTAAGACATAAACAAAGATACACACTTCTCATTATTGAAGATGTAGAAAATTAGTCAATTAATTAAAAGCCCTTCAGAAAGCTCATGGACCATATCTACTTTGCAAATGTTCCATTAGATTTGTCCCAGACACTAGTTTTCAAGAACATTCCAAAAATTATATAAGGGACTTAGATAACTAATTAGTGAAATGGTAATATTTTTACTAATTGTCCTAATTTGGATGTTATTTTTAATGATGTTGGACATACGTGGAAACTTGCATCAGTGATAGTAGAAATTAAAACTGAGGCAAGAACATGAATGTATAGGAAAATTTTAAATTAAGAATGAAGACAAAATGGAATGGGACTTCAGTTTGAGAATATAATTTGAAGCAGACACATCTCTGATGGAAAAGACCAGATTGGACCATTAAAAAAGGAAAGGGGCCAGATTTAAGGAATTGCTGGTATAAGCCAAGGTCTGGTAATATTCCCACTGGGTAATGAATATGGAAGTTTTAAAAAAAACATTTGCTTAATTTTTTAAGGAGTTTAATTGTATTAGTTACTTTTCTAGAGTCAATGGTTTGCAAGAGAGCAGATTTAATACAGGACATTTACAAGTTACCACATTTACATACAAGCCAAATGCAGTAAGAGAGCAGAATGTCTATCTATGCAGTAGAGACCCAAAAGATCCAATCAAAGGCTGGGAGCCCATGGCTATGTCGCGTCTACATCTGTGTCTGCTCTAAAAGGCTGAAGAACGCTATACTGGAACCAGGATACAATGCTCTCAGCACAGATGAAGACTATCGCTCCCCTGAAGTGAACAGCAGCGATCCTTGATGACAGCAAGGCCCCAAACTCCTGCTATGACAAGAATAGCCAAATTCCCTTCAGGAGAAACAGCCACAACAGAGCTTCTCCTGGGAAACAGCCAACTCCATCCTCTGCTCTCATTCTCTTTTATGTTGTGTTGGCAAAAACCTTCAGGTGAATCTTCTACACCCAGAATTCAGTCCAGCTGGGTGTTCCTGCTCAGGTTGACTACAATAAGTCTGCCACATTAATCCTGGTGTAAAATGTGGATTAGTAGCATTTTTGTCCTTGGGGACATTACAGTACTCTGCACTTGCTGTTACAAGTGACCTGGTCCTTGAGATAGGAGTAGGGGTATAAGAGAAGAATGCATTCCCATATTGATGACAAGACATGACATAGAAAAGCACATGTCTTCACCATTAATAGGAAACAGGTCACAGATAAAGGCCTGAGAATCTTTCTGTCTCTTGTCTCCATAAAGGTATATGATGGCTGAGGTGCAGTGTCAAATTGTTAGCTTTAAGATCTACCTAGAGATTGGTGGGCACACTTCTGCATATGCCTGTATATGTGTATGAATTAAGTATCTGTGTTCTGGATGGCACTAAGCTATGACGTTCATGCCTTGGATTCTGCTGACTGTGGACTAAACACCCTGAAAACGTGAGCCAAATTAAACCTTTCCTTCTTTAAGTTGTGGGTGTCCTATGTTGATTCTCAACAACTAGAAATTGATTAATACAAAGACTTGGTATGGAAAAGTAGAAATTTTCCTTTGACTATAAGTGGCCATGTAAATTAGAAGCCTTCAAAACTTGTTTCCAGGAAGAATTTGGAAAACTTTGGTGATGCCGACTAGACTAACCTTAGAGTGCTATAAGAAGAGCCTGATGGGTGATTCTGATTGGCACTCAGAAGACCAAAATGCTGATAGGTGTGTGAAAAGTAAAGGTCAGGCTCAAGAGGTTGCAGTCTAGAAAAGGGGCTCCACTGGCAATCAGGCTAAAGGCTCTGTGTGTTACACAGAGAGACAAAAGAGAACTCTCTATATTTTGCACATATCCCAAGACTTTCTGGCAAATTGAGACTAAGTTGGTAGACTGATCTGACAGGGAAATCTTCAAGGTAGCCCACAATTTCAGCTGTGTCATGAATACTGCTGGCTTTTCTTAAAGCCAGATTTTTTTTCTAATTTTATTTAAGTGGTACATTTCAGATATACCTAGTGATAACATTCATCATAGGGGATTTGTATCTGTACATGATATATCTTGCTGCTTCTTTTTTCCCGTTCCCCTCCTCTCCCTTCACTCCCACCTCTCCTTATTTACAAAAGCTTTGTTTCCATTTTTTCCTTCTATTCCTTACTTCTCCTGTCCCTCTGTTTCCCCCCGCCCCGTTCTCCTTCCCATTTGAACACTTTCTTCCCTTTCCCAATATAATTGTAGTGAAAATTAGGTTTGGAATGAAGAGCAGAAATATTTGAAGAACTTAAAATTTAGTCCAACAGGAGCCATATGCAAAGTTGGGGACAAAGGAAATATGGCTGCCATAGAGATCAAGCCTGTTAAAAAATAAATACTTAATACTGGGACAGGAAGAAAGACACTTTGTGGGCATTTTCAGAAACAGGAGGACTCCACTCTGCTATTAAAGGGTTCAAGAGAGCAATGGTATGAAAATTTTGCTTGAGAAGAGACTCTTGGGAACTCCTGTTTAGGAAGGAGCTCCAGAGGAACTGGTTCCCCAGAATTTATTGCACCATACTCAGTCATACGTCACTGAAAGGTTGCTGGTGCCATGGTCTAAGAGGGCCTGTGACTGCCCACACTGGTGAAAGTGTTAGGAAAAACAAGGAACAAAGATACGAGGTCACCAGTCAGGAAAGGTTTATTTAAAACAAACCCGAGAGGGACTCTGCTGGCAGATAGACCAGACTGGCCACTCATATGGGATAGGGGTATGAAGTGTTTTATAGGGTCATGAGCACAGAGAAGGATTATGAGGGGAAAAGTTCAAAATGGGGCTTTGAGAAGAAAATTTCAGTAAAAAGGAGTTGTGACTATTTTCTAGAGATAAGGCTTGAGAAATGCGGGGTGTGGTGGTTGTCTATCGGGAGCAGGGCTGAAGAATGTGATGGGAGTTAGGGGGTGAAGCTGTGGTTACTGGGCTTTATTAGCCAATAATTCTCCATCTTTAGTAGATGTGGAAGTATAACGGGATGGAACAGAATTAAAGAGGCCTCTGGTGAGCCTAGGATGGTGCAGCTGGATTCCTTCAGAAGGGCCTTGACATGGACCAAATAGTGCTGGTTTTATTGGCATGCTGAATGCCAGAGTTATGGGTCAGGGAAGCTTCACCCCAGAATTGAAAGGAAGGCCTGGGAGGCCAGGGAAGGAGCTCTGAGAGGACAATGACAAAAAGCCGTAGGGATGAAGCAAAAAATCCAGGGGATACCCCAGGAATCTGGAGATGTGCGGAATGTAGATTGTGTTGAGGAAAGGCACAAACAATTAGCAGAACCAGCCCAGAGAGAGAGGCCTTGTTGGCTGCACCGTGTAAGGCCGTAGAGATGGGGCTGCTCAAGTCTTCTGAAATTCACAGTTGCCTAACACAGAGATACCGGATATAATGTCCGCCCTGCTGGGTTTGGGTTGCAATTTGGTCTTACTTTTTTTTTTTTTTTTTTACTTATTCCTTCTTTTTGAAACGGGAATATTTACCTCATGCCATCATACCTTGAAATGTTATAATTTGCTTTTTATGTTTATAGAATTTCACAGCTAAGAGTTTGCTATGAGTCTCAGAAGAGACTTTGACTTTTGAAAAATGTTGGAACTGTCGAGACTTTGAGTGACTATTATATTTTTATTGGTATGCATGAGTGCTGTTTGGTGATAAGTAGAATTATGACCTGTGTTTATCTGGAGATTAAATACAGTTTAAAGAGATATTTTTGAGTATTGAGTTCACAGGGAAAGGGATGTGATGATTAGGGTGAAGTGTCAACGTGAGCAGTTTTGAGATCTGCCCAGAAGACAGGTGGGTCACACTTCTGAGCATGTCTGAGTGAATCATGTCAATGTGGTCTTCGAACTTTGACCCGAGCCCTTCCTTTCTGGTACTATACCCGTGCTCTGCTTCCAGGCTCGTAAAATGAGCAGCATTTTGCAGCCATACTTTTGACCACGATGTTCTTGCTGTGAAGCTTGCCAGTAAGTGGACAAAATTCCATGAAACCAGGAGCCAAATTAAACTTCTCCTCCTTTAAATTGTGGGTATCTAGTATTGTGCCCCAGTATTCAGATGGCAGACTAAAGCATAGTCTATTTATTTTGTTAGTAATCATCTTTAGGATGCTAGCTGTAAACCCAGGCTTACCTGGGAGAAGCAGGATTCATGGTCACGAATACCTTACTTAATGATTTAAATATGTAGAGTATAATCAAGAATTACTAAGCCATAAAGTATATACCAATCCTGCCTACTAAGGAATTTAAAACTAAAAAGTATTTTATAACCAAATAATAGGCCTAGATAGAGTTAAAGTGAGAGATTAATATTTCATTCTAAAAAGGGGTTTTATCCACGAACTGGCTGGCATTTAAGAGGGCAAAGTGTGCAGTTGGTTGTAAATCTGAATGAAAAATAGGATGCTATCAACTAGTTCTTTAGTAAGAAATGTGAAATTAAAGCAGGAATTCAGCTTCTAGTCATTTTTGGAAGCTGTTTTCAACTTATAAATTGAAAGTTCAATTTTATGTATTTAAAAATTTATCTGAAAATAGTAGGTTTAATATGTCATATTTAAATATCCCTTCCAGCTTTAATGTTTTGTGCTTTACACTACACCTGTTTCTCTGGGTCTACAAGATAATCCTTGGAGACACCAAAACTTCTAAGAGACAGGAAAAGTACAGGGGAACAAGGTAGGCAAAGTGAATAGAAGACAGTTCAAAGTACAAGGGAACCTTTTATATTCTAACATTGAATCATATTCGCTTTTCATTTCTGGCATAGAGAACTACTTAAAATTCTCAACGTACCTCTTATTCCTCTATGCTGGCTGTTTCCTACATCAAGAATGTTCTCTACTTTTCAGTCCTTTCAACTTTAGCTGTATCTAACTCTTCATTCTTCAAACATTGATCCTCTAATCTCAGTTTGAAACCATTCTGTACATTCCCGCAGCCCTCTGGGTATAACTACATCATAGCACTTTTTACAATCATTGTAATTGTTCAGCCATTTTACTTTCACACTAAACTTCATGGTATACTCCTCTTCCCCTCTGTGTCTAGTTTAGTTCTTCTCACACAGAATGTGTCCAGTTGATCATTGATTTAATTCATGAAAAGCAATTAGTTCTTTCAAAAATTAATAGATCTGGAGCAACATAAAATATTTTTGCAATGGTTGGATGATATCCACCCTATGTATTATTACATATGTAAATCATGGTAAAGATAGTTAGGATTGTACTATACCATATGCCTTACTTTGTAGAATTCCTGGGATTCGTGACATTGGACCTGCTATAGGTAAAACCATTTCAAGAAAAGACAAAAACTGTGTTTATTATGACCAACACACTGTGTTAGGCATAATAATTTAGAGAATAAATTGACAAGAACGGTCTCCAAGATGAGTATACCGTCCTCTAAATTTTGTTTTATTGTGTTTTAGAGAGCCAGCATAGAATAAAAACAATCTATTTCATTTCTTGTTTTGTCCTCATAAGCTCTAAATAAGCATTCCATTTGTTTTATTGCTTGTAGTAAAACTCAAATTCTCTTCTTGAACACTATATACTTGCAAATGCACATGAGCCAATTTTAAATAGGCTTAACAGAATCTCTCTTTAAATAATATTAAACACACTAAAAATATCATGACTCTATTTATATCTCTATATACTCACTCACACTCACAAAATTCAATATTCTCTCAACAGTTGAGCGCTAGAAATTTCAATCCTTTCTTTTAAAACTCACTTTTTTTTTACTAATTATTAATCTTTAATCATTTACTACAGCTCATGATTTATGAATTTGTATTATTTCTAAAATAGTACAAATTTCACGCCTTTCCATTACTACTGATTTCATTAACTACATCATCTACATTATTCAGTGTTTCCCTAATGATATAATTGATTTCAATTCTACCCTTTAAATAATTTTGAAGATTACTTATCCTGAAATACTATTTTAAGCTGAGTTTCATGGCACAGGCCTGTGATCCTATCTACTTGGGATGCTGAGGCCAACATGATAAACATATTGAGATGCTGCTTCAAAATAAAAATATATTGGAAAATGATGAATAAACCTGCTGTAAATAGGGAGGGAGGGAGCAGAGGGGAGGGGCGGGGGAGAGGGGGGAGAACCAAGATGTATCATGTATAGGTACAGAATAAATGTAATGAATGTGACCATTGTATGTAGAATGTACCAATACATGTTCTTGGTTTAAAATAAAAAAGAATAAAAATATATAAAGGAGGAGCAAGGTAGCTCAGCGGTAGAGTGCCTGTAGGTTCAATCTCTAGTGCTGAAAAACAATGACAACAAAAAGTAAATATGCAAATGTTCCAAATAAAAAGTAACAGCTACTGCCTTCAAAATACAGTCCAAATCCAATAATCATTACTTTTAAAGGTCTTCTAAAATCTGGCCCAAATGAGTTTTTCAACATTGTCTTCTATCGTGTAACATAAACTCTCCTTTACAGAAGAATTGCTGATCTCAGAATGAAATTTATTCTGATCCATTTACTTATATTTCATTTCTTTCCACACATTCACTCATTTACCTTGTTAGCCCTCCACATTCTCTTATGTCCTCTAGAATTTGGCATTAAAGTTCTGTCTGTACGAAAATTAGAGATGTTTATCATTTTCTTCCACTGATCATTCACTAACCGTCACTATTTCCTTAACTACTCCAATTAACTAAGTTTCTTTTCAGAATTTCTGCTATCAGGTTCTTAAACTGAAGTAGCTTTGTACTCTTAACACACTAAAAACCATAAGGTGGAGTTTTGCTTCCAAGTTTGAAGGGTCTCCATCCTATACCTAGAAAATCAGCACTCTGGCCTCTACTGTACTTTATTCTTCTTGCTTCAGTGATAAATTCAACAAATGTCCCTAAAGAATAGGGAGATTTTTCTTACAGATCATCTCACATGTCGAGATTTTATCTCTTCTAGTAAATTGAGGAGTATGTTCAGAATGAGAATGAAGAAGGACCAATTACATTAAACTCTGTATATCTATGTGTTCTACTTCCCTGACCTCATCGCCTGCTACTTTCATACCAATAACTTAGTTCTAGTCACATTGATCTCTTGGTCTTTTCTGAGTGTAAAAGAAGCCTTTCATACTCCAGGCTTTAGCTGAACACTCATTTTTCCTAAGTAGTTGTAGTGAAAACAGTAAGTTCTCAATGAATATTGCTAAAATGGCAAATGAATGAAAATGCCTTCTGCATGCTACTTTTCTACATTTAGCTGCATCCAGAAGCATCCTGATCTCTCAGGAGTTATTCCAGTAAAATACCACTCTGCAAGCAAACACCGCTTGCTTGTGCAACCTAATCAGCATTGCTTACAAAGGAAATGTAGAGCAGCCCAGTGCGAGTGTAAAGAAAGTATTAATCAACCTCAGTGCAAAGCTTAAGAGCAAGATAGTGACAAAATCTATTCCCCCCCTTTAATTATTCTGGCAGCCGCAAACAAAGCAGAATGATGATGAAGAACAGAGACACTGTAGAAAGCACTATGGTGATTCTGTTCCAAGGAGCTCATTCTTTCTCCCGATTTCTTGAAAGTTTCTGGCATCTCCAGTATTTTTAATTCCTCCAACTCCACATTCATCTAAGTAATTAGTTCTAAACGTTAGATAGTAAACCCATTCACTATAGAGGGGATCATGCCTGCACTCTAAAATTTAAAACCCTTATTTCTATTACACGAAAATAAAAACTCATCAACTACCTTAAAAGAGAGAAGGAAGCAACACTAACAGCAAAAAATAATTTACCTGAACATGCTTTAAAACCTGTTTCCTCTATCATTCTCTCATTGCGTGATTCTTCCGGTCATTGATTCACTTAGTATTAGTGGTAAGATGTAATTTCAAAAGAGACAAATTTATGATTCTTATACAAACATAAAATGAAACGTTGTCAAAGATTTTTAGTTCACTTATTAACTCAGTGAGTTGAGCCAATGGACGTTAAAACTAGTTCAAACAAGGAGATTTGATTTGCAGAGATTTGTGTTCCCCACAGTCATTTGCATCACAATGAATAAGAAACATCTGTACTGTTGGAGGCATTACTGTTTTCTACAGGTTAACTTCTCTGTTCAGCATTGTTCAAATGCTAATCAATGGCAAATGTGCTCACCCTTATTGACTCAAATTATTCTAGAGAACCTACTACATACTGAAAATTATTTTGGCTATTTACAAATTATTACATTTTTCTTGACATTAAAAAGGGAATTATACTGAGCCATGATCTCTTCCAAACCATACTGAAAATACATCTGAACAGGAAAGTAATTTGGATCTTTTCATCATATAAAAATATTTTATATACATGTCTTCTATTTGGCTTTCCTTTGACTTTTGACTTTAAAAAATGTATTCTCTAGATGACTGCTTTGGAAAACACTCCACTCTCCACTGTTGAAGTGAAACTACAATTTGTCATCAGTTTTGACTGCAGAAATGGTGGAAAAATCAACAAAGAAAAGGCTACAGTAATGTTTTATTTACATTTATTGTTTTCCATTTTTCATTTTCATATATCTGTATTCTGAGTGTTCCACTAGCAAGAGAAAATCTCTTTTCTCTTTGACAAAAGTGCACTCATTGAACAATGCCACATATATTGTACAGTACTGTTCTCCCAGTTGTACTAAAACACATAAACATAAATACCTCCACTCTCCTCAGATTCCTCTTTAGATGTTTTACAAAAAGGGGTTGCCAGTACGCATCTGAATTCAATACGTCTTTATTTTTGCAAATTAAGAAATTTTAGAATTACAAATAAAATTTAAAAGCCTTTGCGTCCTAATGGTTTACAGAAAGTCTCATTTAATATGCAAATTCTATCAAATGTTCATCATTTAGAAAACTTGAAATAAGTTAGTCTTCAATGCCACCACCATCACAGCCAGCAATGAAAAGAAGTAACATGAGATTGATTCTAAGAGTAACCTGTTTTACATATGAGCGCGCGCCCGACATTTTTTCTTTTTTTTTTTTTTCCTGAAGAACAAATTCCCGAAGAGCTTTATAAATCAGTCTTGTTTGCTAAACACGCATTCAGCTTCCTAGTTCATTGTTGTAAATTCTACAACTGCCATCCTTGTATTACATCCGCTTAGGGCCAAATATTCAAATTCTACTTCTGGATGGGGAACCTTCTTTAGCGTACCATATTCCTCCTATATTTTTTTATTAGCTTATTTGAGTATAAGGAAAATGATATGCTATGGTTCATATGAACACACACTCTAAATCACATATGCCAATATCAAAAGAGAAAACTTTTTCTTGCTAACATTATTTTCATCATTTTTTTTACTCTTATTTTTACCAAGAACATGTATTGTTACATCGTATACATAATGATCATAATCAACATGGTTATTTTGTACCTGTACATGATACATCTTGGTTTTCCCCCCTCTTCCCCTCCCCTCCTTTCCATTCTCCCACCCTTCCCTATTTGCAACAGGTTTATGTACGTTTTTCCATTTTTTTCCCCTTTATCTTACTTAACTTGTCTTCAGTTTTTCAACTAACTGCTTGTTACTCAGTTCTTATGAGAGAATTATAATTTCAATTTAGCCCAGACAGATATTTTTCTATAACTGAATAAGAACTGCATGCATCACTCATTGTTTCTTGATATGCCAATAAACCATGAAGATAATAAATGTTTAAATCTGTTAAAGCACTCCTAAAAGATTATTTGTGGTTACACACATTCTCATGCAAATAAAAGCAGCTGTCCACAGGAAGATATAACACTTCAGTTGCAAATGCTGTAGATGGTAAAATTCTATAGTGCATTTTTAATATTCCATATAAAAATAACTTTAAAATACATGATTAAAACTTAAGCTCACATAAAGAATGAAATTAAAATTTTTATTATTAATATTAAATTTGATAGAATTCTCATTTCTCAAAGTAGCTAATATGAAGAGATTTATCACAAATATGAATATAGAATAGAAACAAAATACTCAGGAGAATAAAACTAATCACAATATTGTAAATTATTCGTACCTACAAGTTGCTTCATTTTAAAGCACTCAAAATGGAATATTTGGGAGGACAAGTTGATTAATTTCAGTTTTGTGTTTGGCCTAATTTGTAAGAAAATATGCAGTAGATAACCAAGATACTATGTTTAAAAATAATGATTATAAAGGTGTTTTGTGGGTTCATTACATTTGCAAATGACGTTTCTTAGCTAACTACTCATGGCATAGACATATGCTCCTGCAAATGTATTGCTCTTTGTTTATATGCTAATATCAGTGAAAGAGTAAAAATATGACAGTTCTGTTAT
Source organism: Hystrix cristata (assembly GCA_004026905.1). Taxonomy (NCBI): domain Eukaryota; kingdom Metazoa; phylum Chordata; class Mammalia; order Rodentia; family Hystricidae; genus Hystrix; species Hystrix cristata. The sequence continues at coordinate 26,321 of PVJO010016258.1, forward strand.
CTAGTGATTTGTCTTATACGGAGATTGACAATTGTGTTATCTGTAGTTCTGCAGTCTATTTTGCAGTGTCCCTGAAACTTAAGCGATATCAAGAAAAATTTAGTGGAATAATTAGCACTGGATTTTGTGTCAAAGTATAATTATTTTAATGCTGCTTAAAAATAAATGCATGCAACAATAGACACAGAACACTTGGTATAATTTTCAAATGACAACAAAACAGATTTCAAATTAAATATAAATGTACAGAACCAATTGAATTTAATGAACATGCATTATTTAATGTGACAGATCTTTTTTTTTTTCACTGAAACCAATTACCAAATTTGAATTTGAATCAGGAATAAAGAACTTCAAGTTTATATCCAGATTTATTCTGATTCCTTATTTTTATTTTAGTAAAATTAAGGCAGAAAATGCTTAATAAGATAGATGGAGTCTGAAAATGTAACAACAATATATTTGGTTACTTGGGATAATGACAATTTCTGTTTAACCTAAACTTCCTCTGAGCATCTTTCAAGTACAAGTTATTTTTAAAAGAGTTTCTCTCACTTGAAGTTACGTTTAGCTGTATTGCTTTACCAAAAAATTTCAATAAATGAATATTTAATCTATTTGTGGAGTCTGGGAAGCAATATTTATTTTTTGGTCAAAATATGTATCAGTAATGAATTTTCATAAGTTGCTATGTAAAGAAATATGATGAAGATGTTACTTTGCTAGAAATGTAAATAGCATAGTGATGATTATAAAATACATTGCTTTGAATTATATGTACCTATTTTAGACAGCGTACAGTGGTTTAATTTTTTAATGTTTTTTCCCTATTCAAACTATTGTACTAAAAACAGTTGCATAAACATTCTTTGGTCTTAAACTGCAAAAATTTATAGTAATTATGAGTGGAGTAATGGGTGGAGATACTTCAGAATTCAAGGTTTATACCAATAATAGTCTACCGTACTACCATGGATGCTCCATACAAGTGAAATGTTTCATGAGTTCCTGTAGAAAATTTTCTCATCACTGAAAATTACTCATATACTTCAAGTAACCAAAAATACCAATTGGCAGACTACTTCCCTGCAGTAACTGGTGAATGGAGGAGTAACTTCCATACACGAGCAGGTGAATCGCCACACTGAATCCAAGAGACTAGAGCTAGGGAAAGGATAACTAGGTCAAGAACACAAAACACCTGGTCAGGAAAATGGTGATGATCAAGTTGAGCAACCGTATAGGTCACTGAAGGGTCTCTAAGAATTCAGAGGAAACGTTTCCTCCAGGCAAAGGATGGCCCATGATGTTGGGGGTGGGTCGGAGGGAAGTAAGCACTGTAGAGGGAAAGAGAAAAGACCAAAGACGGGCTATAGAGGACTAGCTGATTGCCAGTCATCTGAAAATGATCTGAAGAAATGGAAGAATATAGGGTACTTTGGAGCTAATTTCTTTAGTAAATAGAGTTACATTTTAATTTAAAGAATCAGCAACTTTCATCTTTTGATCTTTCTTCCTGATAGAATCAAATCTATTTATTCTCTGAATGCCTAACACAATGTTTTATAATGATGGAAATCAGCTGAATTATGTAGAATTAATCAAATATAAGTATAATTAAATGAAAAAAGAATACTTGAAATAACTTTTAACTTCTCAGTTAAGGAAGGAAGACAGTATTTGGGTCAATGTTTCTGAATAGTGCTATGTTAAGAAACAATTTAGTTTTAAGTATTCAACCATCTGCCTTCCCATAATCAGGTTTAACACAATAAGTTTTAGGCAAGAGGCAGAGTAGGGAAGGAAGTGAGGCAATGTATTGAGAAAATGAATATTATCCTGGTTCACTTGTTTGAAAAAGATTATAAAGGAAAGCATTGCTTATATATGCATTTTCTCTTCATATTTTCATTTTTTGTACTGTTAAATATCATCTACATTATAATGCTGCAATAAAAATAAAAATTATCCATATTTTCTCTTAAGTTTTGAATGAGAAATTGGGATCATAAAATAAGTCCTGTTATTATTCTGCTTCCTATGATGGAATTTCTCTGATTTATATGTCACCTAAGAATTTACATTGTACTCTAATTTGGATTTGAAATATCCCCAAATGGATTATATGGTACAAGCTTGGTCCTCGATATGGCACCATTGGAAGGTGGCAAAACCTTTAAGATTTGGGACCCAGTGGGAGGTCTTAATGTCATTAGGGGGAATGATCTTGAACGGGAGTGTAACATCCTGGAATCTTCTCCTTTTCCAGTTTCCAGACATGAGGTGAGTACTTTTGCTGTACCATAAACTCCTGCCATGATAAGCTGCCTCTCCACAGGCCCAAGCAATAGAGTTAATGGATCCTGGACTCAAAACTTCATGACCTTTTGTCATTTAAATTCACTGTCTCTGGTATTTGCTATAGTGATGGAAAGCTGACTAACACACATTGAATTCTTCTGAGTTCAGCTGACTGCTTCTTTCCAAATCTCTGAACACGAATGAAGAAATACACAGTAAAAGACACTTACTGACTGGACTATGATACTGTTGGCCTTACTGGCCCTATTATTGAGTACCTTGTACGTTGTTATCTTACATTTTTCATTGCCAAGACAAAATACCAACACCCAAATTTGAAGGAGGAAAGGCTTATTGTAGCTCACAGTTTGTAGAGGTTTCAGTTCACAGTTGGCTGACCCTTAGGCAGGGTGGCTGATGGAAGGGGACCTCAGAGGTGAAAGAGTTCATGGTGGGCAGAGAGCAGCAGAACATCAAAGTAGCAAGAGATGACACTAGCAATCTTTCTGTCCCTTCTGTCCTGTCCAGGCTAACCATCCTGAGGGGTGGGTGGCACTCGCAAGCAGGGTGGGGCAGTTTTAATCCTAGTATTGCATCATTAATTAATCCTAGCATCACACCTTTGATCCAGCATCCCACACCCTAGATCCAGTTACCTCTAAAAGGGCCCACTTATGACCTTGGGAGACTTTCAGGAGCCATCTAGATACAAACCATAGCAGTTGATTTTCCCACAAACTGAATGCATTATCTATAACTCAGCAATACTACTGTTGGTATTAATTAATTAATAAACTATACAAATACTAGACCAATCTCTTCATGTAAAAAATCTCTCAAGGCCATTAGTACTGCTTTCATAAAGTCCTAACTTTTATGAATTTTAATTTTAACTTTCATAAAATATTTCTACTAGTATAAAATCAAAGAGACTATTATTCTAAAACTTAATAGTTGCTCTACCTGTAACAGCTAAAACATTTCCCAAAAGTGAGTGAGCCCGGTAAACATATAATGTGAGCACTGAATATTGGATAACTATGAAACATTAGTTTTAAGACAACAGCTTCTGATTTCCTCTTCGCTCTGTTAAAGCATCACTTCACAGATGGAATTTTCATGTAGCATTTCTGGACATAATATTTCTGATGATTACGGTACTTCCAGAATTGTACTGTTTCATTATCCAAATGTTCAAAAAGTGTCCTATGCTTTTTTCTTTCTAAAGTAATATTTTTACTGACTAAAATTTGACTATTACACAATTTACAAACTTAAAAACGTGTGATTCAGCGATTTTAGCATAATGGCAGAGTTGTACAACCATAAATACACTCAAATTTAGATCATTTTTGTTATCCCAAAAGAAGACACTCTACCCACCAGCTATTGTCTCTCAGTCCCCCTCTCTAAATCTAGACAACCACTCGCTTCCTGTGCTTTTTCATAAGTGACTGTATGTAGATTCACATATTCTTGTTTATTCTTCTCCCTTCTCAGTTTTACTCGGGAGGCCAGCAATATCAACGAATAGTTATGTAAGTCTTTTCTATAGCCAAATTAGATGTACTTTAGTGTCCATTCTGCTATTTATTTGTCCTTGGATTTTATTAACACAATGTGTAGAATAAAAGTTACACAGAACTTTAAAGTGTCATTGTGAAGACTAAGTAAATGCTTCTCAAGCTCACTTAACAAGGCCTGACACATATTAAGCACACAGTAAATGTTAGCTATTATTTTTACCACTTTCTTATATTTTCCTTCACATCAATAACTGTATCATCTATATCTATATCTGTATCTATATCGTCGAACAGTGATCTTTGAAATCCATATGAGTTCTGCTTTTGGTCACTGAAAGGATGGGTTCCTAAATTTTGTGTCAGTTTTTTTATGCCTCAGAAAATCACTGGTGTTATTTTTGTATATTTTTCATCACTGGGGAGTGATTGGTAATGTGACTGTTCCAACTTATTTCATGTTTAGGTATATTAAATACCAAAATGAAATACACAAACATACAAATAAAGATTTAGGCTTAGACATATACAGGTAAGCAAAGGATAGTTAGATAAATAGATACATAATACATAGACAAAAAAGGAGGAACTAGCTAGTATATAAGGAAAAATAGAAAAGAATAGGAATTTTTTAATATACAGGACTAGAAAGCCAAAAGATACCACATAAGAAAAATCAACTAAATCTTTTAGGTTGTGGCTAAATTACAAAAATATACAGAAATCTTCAAATTATAAGCTAAAACTTTATATGAATAATTTGGAAAAAATTAAAAACCACATTTTACCAACAAATAACCTCACTAAAGTATTTGTTTGCCCAATAGTTAGCCAAGGCAGGTAATTATATGAAAGTAATTATATCCTGCAACCTCAAATCCCTTTAAATAAATATTGGTCATAAAACTATAGGTGGAATGGGTCATACACTGTATGAAAACTTTGCAAATAAGAGTTTCTGAGCTTCTAATACTTTAGATCTTCCATTAATCAGCTTTTTATAGCTGAGGGGGGGTTACTGAAATTCTCTGAATTTCAGTTTCCCTGCTTATAAAATCGAAATACTAATATCTGTCAAAGAGTTTTTTGGTAGAATCAAATATGTAGATTGTATTTTTGATGTGGCCACAAACACACACACACAAATATACACAAAAATTCATACCTATTTTATCTCTTTGATTGTATAATTATGTCAATTGACTACAAAATGTAATAAAAATAATTTTTTCAAATTTCCCATAAGCTTATGAAAAAGCTTATTTGTCAAATTTCCTTCAAATCAATAAGCCAAAAAAACAAAATACAATAATACTCAATTCGCAGAAAAGAATTATTTATGTATACTCCTTCTTATGCATGCTGTTTTAGTGGCAATTAATTATCTACATTAATTATCCTGGAAAGCTGCTGACTTTTAGCCCAGTTTCATATCATAAAAGTTGACTCATTCTTAACATTCTCATTTTGAGGCTTAATTTAATCATTAAACACCCTGACCAATAGTGGTAGTAACTTTTCTTAAAAGAAGTCTAAAATGATGATTTATAAATTTGCTGGAAAACACAAAGATTTTTCTTCTCCCTCTGTGTTTACAATAAAGTTTCCATATAGTCTTATTTAACACAGTTTCTACTTGACAGTCACTATCAATAAATTATGGAGGACAGCCAGGCCCCTGGCACGTGCACACACACACACACACATACGTACACACGTGCACACACACACACATAAATATTTACATACATTTTTCAGAGTGTATTTCCACATTGTTCCCTATTTCCTAAGCAGTGTTTTAAGTGAAGAGCTGCGTTATGAAGAAAAAATTTGTCATGCATTGATACTTACACCATGGTGGCAGAAACAGAAGAGAAATAATTTCATATAATATATTCCAAGAAATATTTCACTCAAAAACCAGGTGAGTGTACACACTGCGAGACTCCCATTAACTGTTCAATATACTTTCCTTCCTAACAGAACTTTAAACATTTAGTTTAGTGGGCTGTATGTTTAAATAAACTGACTATATTTTCACCACCACTTGTTGCTAAAAATAAAAATGAATGATTCAGTAGTTTTGACTGACAACATCTTAGGAGGAAGCATCACATGAGTCGCCCCAAAAATATCATTACGAAAGAATTAATTTAATTAATTAACAATATTTTATCACTGTCCTGGGCTTGTTCTCTGCTGAGAATAAGAATACATAAGGAAGTGAAGCAAAATTTTGGCAACTGAGAGGTGACATTCATTAAAAAGACACATGAAAGATAGCTGAGTAGAAATTTGAAATAAAACTGAATTGTTGGTGACATCATAAAGACATTAATTCAGTGCCAGAGTGAATATATCTTTTCTTATTAAATGACAAAGAAATTAATCCCAGATTTGTCGGAGACAGAGATTGTTGGGCTTTTTTGTCACTTATCACTAAACAGATGACTGATCCGTGAGTGACCGGACTTGGGTGCCTCTATATTTTGAGGATAAGAGTGTAAAGGAAAATAACATATAAAAGATTAAAAACAAAATAATTCCAAAATAAAACAAATATGATCCAAGGCATAAAATTAGAGTCTTGGGTATTTGTAAAGATCGTTAAAGTGTAATAAATATTTGCCTCTATTTGTTTGCTGTCCTGAATCATTAAGAGTTCTTGTCTTACATCAGCTAAGAGGGTTTTCATATTAAGAATCTCCTGTCTTCAGTATTGTGAAGTTTCAGCAATACACGTGTTCTTTCCCAGGGATCTAATCTTATTTGTATTTTTAAGTAGTTTATAAATTTGAGCGTTTTGTCATACCAGTGGATAAAAAAAGATATCAGAAGAGGTAATTTTCATTTTCAGCTACCATTTTCAGCTAAGGAAGTAGGGAGAAGTTCAAACAATGCTCCAAATTACCTACTGTGCACCACTACCATTTTCTTGATGGAGAAATCCTACTGTCCATTTCCTTCATGGACCATTGTATCATGATTTATATATTTATTTTCCAAATAAGTTTATTAAAAACCTGGATGAACAATATTTCACACGATCTCACTGTATCAGCCTATCATGCTATATCTAAGAAAAGATTAAGGTGGTTTGGATCAGGACACCCATCCTTGATTTCCAGGTTTATAATCCCATGTTTGTTGTAACTCTCAAGGATTTATTTTTTTTACCAAGGAGATTAATTCTTAGCATATTTTATTGTTGATTTGAAAGGAACCTTCTCTTTGGTTTTGAGTTTCCCCAAGGGATCCCCCGAGGACTGGCAGCTCTCACTAGGCAACGGTCCTGAAAGCCTGATGGCCAAAGTAGGGCAGAACGGAAACCCAACAGAATGCCCTGGAGTTTTCGTATTGACTTCAACTGAAAATGGAACAAAGGAAAACCTGGGTTTTTGTTCAGCTGGAAATTTTAGACTTCTTTTTATTTTGACGATTAAAGGTGCTGTTATTGTTTTATTTTGACCTCATTGCTGATGGTTTTAATTTATATATTACTTAAATACATATTGTCAAATCACTGCTGAAAATATGGAAATATATACATCTTTATAATGATTAGCAGGAGCCGAAGGAGGGGCCAACAATATTTATCTACAGTTTTTAAAAACTGTAATATTTGCTTAATAGAGTTAGAAAAGTTTATTTTATAAACAGACCAAAAACTTCTTCTTGTTTAAAGGAACTAAAAACAAAAAAGAAATTTGTTGAGGTGCATTTTTTTCATTCAGGGGCAATCTTGGCCATGTTTTCTTTGCTATTGTTTCAATCTAGAGAAACTTCTAAGATTTTATTTCTTCTTCAAGTAAGATATCCGCATTTCAAATTGAAGATCTGTATCAAGGTGAGAAGAAGGCACCCAACTTTGTAAATTCATGTTACTTTTTTTTCACATTTGTGTATTTTTTGATAAAAAGCATATAAAGACAAAACAGTAATATTGAAAAGAGGCTGAATAGTGAATCATACACACATTTTCTCTGAGTTACTTTTCTACTTCGTATCCTAAGAAATTACCAGATTCTAAGTTATCTTAGTTTTACATAACAAACTGTTTATTGAGTAACATAATTTAAAAGTTCGCAGACGGATTTATTTTGCATCTTTTACTTAAGTAAAATAAAATAGATGATCATACATCTGAATCACTGCAAGAAGAGAAGGGCAATAAATTTAGCGAAATTACAAAGGAAAAAGGAAAGGACAGAGGAGAAGAAAGAGAACAACGGATATTCCAATTTATTCATGATCTTAAGTACAAACATCTCTAGGTAAAAGTCACATGCATATAGCTTAAGTGTAAAAAGAAAAAAATAAACAAATAAACTAAACTAAAAATGTTCTATTCTACTCATAAAGATATTAAAAACCAGTAACTCAATATGTGGAAAAAGATAAGAGGATTTAAACATAGACACATGATAACAAACAGGAAGCGGTAATTTCATCAACAAGGTCAAGTAGAATTTAACACACACACAAAAATAACATTTTATAGTGCAAGAATGGATATAACATTTTGAAAAGGAAAGTAATTGGCAAGATGACATAAGTATCATAAATCATTTTAAATATAAGCATAGAAATAAAGTTTATTTTTCTCCCCTAGAATAACTGCTTCTGGGCTGCAATTTATTTTCCTTTTTTCAAACATAAAAATATGTAGAAAACCACATAATAAACATTTGCTGAAAAGTAGGATGTTTTCCTACTTTTACATTTCCACTACATCTAGTTTTCCAGGCTTTCATGAAATCATAAATTATCTGCTATATATTTGATCGATTTTAACACTTGTGTTCTGTTAAGATTTTCTTTTGAATTATTCAGTGTTCAATTATATATAATGCATATATGTATGTATACACGCATATACACATATTATCCTTTGAAAGTACTGCTTCTATATATCGTTAACTTTTAAAAGAATCAAAGCACACTCTCTTTCATTCCTGTTACACAATTCTCCAATTTTCACCTTGTCTTTCCCTGAAGAAATAAGAGTTGTTCTTTCTTTTGTGTGTGTTCAATTCTATATGCTACTAGGCCTGTAGAAGAATGTATGCAGATCTAGCATAGTTCAGTAGTTTTTCAAATGTAATAAAAGGAAACCTGGGTAGACCCCTGATTGTTTCACTCTAAATCTCTTTTGAATATATAGTGTATAATTAAATAGTCCCATATTCTCCAAATGAAATGACTAGTATATGATATTACAAATAACATGTGGGTTAAATGTCCGTTTGAGTATAAGACAGATGAATGAATTTTAACATAACAAGTACAATGTTTTCTTAAATATGACTTGATATAGTAAATCTTTAAGGAAAAACCAATGGTCAATTTCTGCTCTTATACTATAAGACAATGTCCACAAACATCTAAAAAAGCTATTAACATATTCTCTCTTCCAATTATATATGTATGGGGAGACACTTCTTTCTTATTCTTCAAACAAAAAAAACATATCGTAGCAGATTAAATATAAAAACACATATGAGTGTCTTACTGTATTCTAACAAGCCAGAAACTAAATATTCAAGTGTGTAAAAAATATCACTCTTGTCATCAGCATTTTATTTGGAATTACAATGCTGTATTTAATAAATGGTATTTGTTTTAACCTGTATTATTATTTTTCCTAAATGACTTAAGATTGCATAACTTCAAATTTATTAAATGTTATATCCAAAATAATAATATCATAAAAAATGATCTTTGTGTGTCTGTTATAATTTTAAAAGTATAAGGGGACCTGAGATGATAATGTTTGAAAACAATCAGCACACTGATTACACCATGAATTCTAGTGTCAAAATTCTAGTGGCAAATTTCATATGCCACCTGTACCATTCCCTAACTCTGAATTTGGTCAAGTCGATGTGTCATTTCTTCTTTTATTAAGTGGACATTACAATACTAAAACTTACCTCCTTTTATTACTGAGGAGAATTTTCCAGAATGTTGTAATGGTTAATTTCATGCGTCAAGTGAGTTTAAGTCATGTTCGGATAACTTGTCAAACCTTGTTATTGGATGTATCTATGAGAGTGTTTCCAGAAGATGCTGGTATTTAAGTCATTAATGCCCACTACTAATGTCAGCAATGCTTCACTAGCATGGGCAGCACCATCAAATCTATCGTGGGACAAAACAGACCAAAATGACAGAGGGACAGTAATATCTTTCTCTTTCCTTGACTTAGGATATCCAATTTCCTTGCCCTCAGATATGAGAGTTCTGGTTCTCCTGTTTTGGTGTCACATGATTTGGACTTTTACAACCAGCACAGCTCTCTACCATGATACCCTCCTTCCCACCACCATTTCGAGGACTTTGACTTTGGACCGGGAAATATACAAACAGATTCCCTGGCTCTCAGGCCTCTGGCTGCAGATGGATTGTACTGTCGGCTTTCTTGGATTTCCAGCTTGCAGGCAGCTTGTCATGGGTCTTCACAGCTGCCAAAATTTTGTAAGCCAATGGCAGCAATAAATCTATATCTCTGTCTATCTATTTATCTATCATCCATCTACCTTTCTATCTATAAATCTATCAGTCCATCTCTATTTCTTTAGAGAATTCTGACTAATATTTATATGTATAGCATTTAATGGTATCCAGCACAAGATATCCTTAGCTATAAAGCTACAAACTCATCATATATGTGTAGATTCTTAGATGCTATAAAGAGGACCAATAAAAATAAAAGTAGAAGAAAAGAAACAACCAAAATAGGAACAGAAGTAAATTAAACGAAAATAGGAAGCAGATGAATTTTAGTGGTCTTTTGAAAAGAAATAAAATACTAATCGCTACACAGACTGAGCAAGAAAAGGGAAACAACAAATTACCAATATTGGGAATGGAAGGCAAGAAGATCTAACAGACTATTGGAAAATGCAAAAGACTAATCTGACTCTGTTCTGGAGGAGGACCACCCATGTTCGTGGAGTTAACGTGTGTGTAAGGTGTAAGGAAAACATCCAAGATTGTTGTAGAACTGAGTTGAATGTATATTGGTCTCGAAATTGTATCCATATATTCTATGCATCGATAATGGTGTCAGTGTAACACTATTTTGGTAACTGTACTTTTATATTTTTTTTAAGTTTTAAAAATAGAAAGTGAAAGTCCCCAGTTCCAGAGTTGTTTTTTTCCCGGTAATTTTTTATGATTTTCCATGTTAGTCTTCCCCTTATTTTGTATAGTTTACTCCCAAGTATCTTACTATTTTTGATGATATTGTGATTGCAATTATATTCTTAGTTTTACTTTTGTATTGTTTAATGTTAGTGTGTACACATGTAAATGATGTTTACGTTATCTTACATCCTATTACCTTACTAGTTCTAATCGTGTGTGTTTATCATGAGTATTTTTTAATATTTTCTACATATAGTATAATTGTATCTGTAGATTAGTTCAGGTCCATTTTGTTGCTTTCCAATCTATAACATTTATTTCCTGAATGCATCGTCTAGAAATTTAGTACTCATCAACAGACAAAGAGGTATCCATTTTTTATTGATGATTGCGGAGCTTTTGGCATTTCAGGTACAAATTAGCTTCCCACTCTACAGCTTTATGACAAACTTTTTGAGGCCCACTGTATCATAGTCATAGTGAAATCATATTGAAAGATACAAAGTACTCAAAAATTTTAAGACAGTTTGAAAATTTGTTAATATATATTTGAAACATTTTTAAGAGGAAACTGTTCTAATATCTGGTGCTCTAGTCTAGCTGGGCAACTTTGAGTTCTTTATTCAAACTCTTTCTGGTCTCAATTTCTGATGTTAAAATTTAAAAAAAGCTAACAGAGCTAGCATTTCAGAATTATTTGGAACAGTCAACAGAATTTATTAATATTCAAATGCTTCATGTAGTGTCTTTAGAAATGTGAGGGCTTAGTAAACAGTGAATATTACCAAGTCTCTTTTTTATTATTCAAAAACTGCAAATATCTGAAAAAAGTAAGATGGAATCATAAGAGTATGCATGGACACACATATATGTATATATGATGTCTGCATATATAGCTGTGCGTGGGTGCACGTTTGGGTGTACATTGCTGAAAGAAATGAAAATATCCTTGAAAAGAAGTTTAAAAGGAATCAAATCAGGGGAAGAAAATGTCTATGCAATCAATGACTGTGAGGCCCCAACCTTACCAGCTTTTAAATTCTGCACACTGTAAGTACAATACTGAAAACAAGTTATGTATTTGAACATACTGATAGCATAATTAATACTGGTTTTGAATTCTACGTTTGATTGAATTTACAAGATTTTCTGCCTTATCTCATTTTCATTTAACAAACACATGTTATTTAGGAAAAAAAAACACCCAAAAATAAAAAAACAAAAAACAAAAAACAAAATCCGGCTGTATAATGATATCTTGGGTTACCTACTGTGAAGTCTTAAATAATGTCAGTGCCCCAACTTGTTCATCTGTGAACCAAACACAGTATGGATTTCACACAAAATGTAGAATGCATAATTTAGTATCTTTGGTGATTAGATTTGGTTGTTTAATATATTTGTTTGAATTCCATGAACTCTTGTTTCATATTTGAAGAAAAACACATTATTTTTATTTAATATTTCATTTTTTGTCTGATGCATCATCGTAATGAAACATGTCAAATTCAACAGATTAGAAACACTCAGGGAGACCACATATAGAATCTCATGATCTTTTTAAAGCAATGAATCATCATGCTTACCAGTTACAAAGAGCTTAAATTTTTAGAAAGGAAGAAAACTTATTTTTTTAAATATCTTCTATTCAGATATTTGTGACTAATAAATGTTCAAAATCCATTAAATATATGGCATATTAATTAATTCCTATGAAATGTGTGTGTTAAATTACAGCTTGTATTTAACTGTGCCAGAAAACATTTATACTCAAAGCAGCATATAGTAGTTTGTTGGCTACGGCCCCTGTAATCTCAAAGATTATTATCAAGACTAAAGCTTGGGATGGTTGGGATTTCTGAAGATTTACTTTTATCAGAATTTAAATTATAGCAACATTTTAGTACTGCAGTTCTAAACCTATTGAAAATTTAAAAAGCATTCCCAACCCGTGAATGTTCTAAGATTGATGATAAGTGTTGCACACCTAGGAAGACTTACAGAGGTTTTGAAGTCACCCAAACTGGGCAAATGAGGTCGGAGGAGACAAATGATCACTTTCATTCTCTGTACTCTGAGAACTGCGAGTAGAAAAGACATTTGGTGACTGATTCTGATTCATATTAAACATGTGGTCTTGGGCAGCATATCTGAACATTTTCAGGGCCAGCTACTGCATTAGTGAAACCAACATAGTCATTCTTAAATTTCATTTTATTTATTTTTAACTGATACATAAAAATTATACAATATATTGCATATCGTATTATAATTTGACACGATGTATACATTGTATAGTATTCAAATGAAGGTAAACTTATCTGTCTCCAAACATTTATCATTTTTTATAGTGAAAAATTTGAAAATCCAGTCTTCTAGCTTTTTTTGAAATATGCAATACATCAGCAGTCACACTACCATACAGTAGGGTGAAATAAATTCTTCCTCTTAGCCTAACTTTAAATTGTTACTTGTTGATCAACTTTTCGTCATACTTCCCACCCCTCTATTGCCCTGAGCATCTGGTAACCACTGAATTGACCTTGTGAGCGGTGTTGTATTCCATTGTGATTATGTACCATATTTTCACCATTAATATCTTCATCAGCTGAGGAATACATAAAGAACATAACAGCTTTAAACTCAGAGCATATGAGAGGATAATGGAGAAACTGTTTGAAAAGCATTAGAATATTACCTAGGTATTATTAAAAAGAAAAGAAAAATTACTAAAACTCATTTATACATATACACTTCTCAAGTCGCCCTTAATATGCCCTTGTTTATAAATGGTAAAAGACACAGGGTACAGATTAGAATGCTAGTTCTCAAAATACAGTGGGTACCTTATTAAAAATGCAGATTCCGAATTTCTAAAAAATTAATCAACATGTGATACTTGTATTTATTCATAATATGCATTACTATAATTTGATGCCTGTATGCATATAATATATAATGATAAAATCAGAATAATTAGTAGTTCCATGTTGAAACTAAGAAAACAATACAAAGAATCAATGAATCAAAGAGTTAGTTCTTTGAAAAATTAAATAAAATTGACAAACCCTTAGCCAACCTTATAAAAAAAAGGAAAGAAAAGACTCACAGTCAAACAGTTAGGAATGAAAAGGGTGAAGTCACAACAGATCCTGCGGAAATCCAAAAAAAAAATCAATATCTACTCTGAGAACCTGTATTCTAATAAGATCAAAAATACAGAAGAAATAGACAGATTCCTAGATACATATGAATTACCAAAACTGGATCAAGAAGGTATAAAAACTCTCAATAACCCAATATCAGCCACTGAAATTGAAGAAGTAATTAAAAACCTACCAACAAAGAAAAGCCCAGATCCTGATGGATTCACTGCAGAATTCTATAAGAAATTTAGAGACGATTTAATGCCACTAATTCTGAACCTCTTTAACGAAATTGAAACAGAAGAAACTTCAAACTCTTCTGCTCTCATTTGAAATATATATATATATATATATATATATATATATATATATATATTATTTTTCAGGTTTTTTGAGACAGGATTTCACTGTGTAATCCAGGCTGGCCTTGAACTCACTATGTAGTCTAGGAAAGTTGTGAACTCACGGTGATCCTCCTGCCTCAGCCTCCCAAGTGCTGGGATCACAGGTGTGCACTATCACATCCAGCTGCTCCAGTTATTTTGAAGGGTGTATCAACTGTTGTGAACTACAGCAAACCTACATCAGAACAGCCAAGCTATGAAATCATCTGAGATTCCCATTGACAAATGAATATACTGTTTTAAATTGTGGAATACATATACACAATCAAATATTTTAATCACAGTAAGGACGAAATTCTGCACAGAGATACCAGTGGACATTATGTTAAATAATATAAACTGAGTGTACAAAGAAATACTGTATTTTGTAACCTCTCTCTTATCTATTTTGACTAATGTGGAGACCTGAGTTTCTTCTTTTCTAATAAGTTTATTAGTGATTCTGATGCTTCTAGTCTTGGGATCACACCTTTAAGAGAAAGAAATTCAAGCTTCTCCTGTTTAAAAATATGTAGGAATTACAGGAGATCCCACAGAACACAGGCAAAAGCCTAGACTCCTCTAAAAGTCATACCTATGACGAGATTAGAGTTTATGGGAAGTGAAAAGAATTGCAGAAAGCAAAATCTCAAATTCCTTTTCTTCTTAGTTTCAATGACTCCCTCTAGGACTGCTGGGCAGGTGATATTTTGAGGTCTTTTCTTTATGGATGGATGGCAGCGTGTTATTTGGCAAAGGTATGCACTACATTTCTTTTCATGCTGTGAAGCCATGCCAATATAAAGAAAATAAAACCACTCTGAAGTGGCAAAGTCTGGTTTACTGATAGGAAATGTTTTGGAATATATTTTAGCTCTTCAAAAGGCTAAACTATTATTTACGAAAGTATTTTATCAACAGATTGATAGCTATATCCCACACTTGTCACTTGCTTATCATAGACAATTCATTTCACATAGAACCAAAAAAAACATTTCCTAGGGAAGAAATTGAAGTCTGCTTATTTACTTTGCATGTGAATATACACACTTTCATTCCAGGTAGGAAAAAAAAAAAGTATTAAAACTTGCCTCTTCAAAGCGAATATTTCTAACAACATTTGGCTTAAAATTTAGTTTTTGAAAACATTCTTTCCTGTTGTGTTTGTATAATCTGACTCTTAGAACCTTGGCGTTAGATGTAGCCTAAGGAATTTAGCCTTCCTGTTCACCTCTTTTCTGCAAACCAGCATCACAAACACATACAGGGACCCCAGCATCAAGGATTTAAGAAGCTGGCTTAAAAAAAAAAATCGACTGTGTTTAGAGCATTTCTTTTCATGTGCAACTTCAGAAGAAAAAAAAACAAAGTTCAGAAAAGCATAGAAACATTCTATAAGCCTTCGTTGTCCGTTATAGAATTCAGAGCTGATAAAGACCTGGGGCTTCCTCCACCGCCCTTCCGTGGCGTAATCACCACAAGATACCTGACCAGCTGTCCCGCTACATCTAAGCTCTGTGAGCACAGAAGTGTAGTCCTTCCCAATGATAAATTAGTCAGGGCAACACAGTACATAGTAACCAACATTTGTTGAATAAAAAATGTTTATTCACACACGGAAGTTCACCAGATTATAGGGAAATTGAGTAACATTTGTAATAAACAAGTGTTTAGATACATTGTCCCCTCTCCTGTGTGCGTATGTGTGTGTGTGCACCCATATGCGTGCATGTGTGCACATGTGTAAGTGTGGGTAATTCTTGTGCTGAAAGACATCACTCATTAGTCCCACTTATTATATTAGAGTTTACAAAAT
>PVJO010016259.1:0-42446 GCA_004026905.1 Hystrix cristata
CAAAGGAGAGACATGCGTGTCACCACTCCAGTTTTAGCAGCTCGGCTTCGAGTCTGTGAGGAGCCTTGCAGAGCAGAGCATCCTGGGGCTCAGTGCAGAGCCCGGATGGATACGGAGCCCCCAGCCTGGATGAGGCATCTGTTGTAAGTGTGGGTCTAAAACACATCCAGGAATAAATCAGGACACCTTCAGATGGCAGCAACAGGGCATTTTTTTACACAGGTACAGGATGGGAACTGGAAGGGACCGCCTCCCAGGGTCTGATTCAAATCACTTATTTACTGTTGGAAGAAACTGCAGGGTGTGAGATCTACAGATGACCTCTGGATCAGTTTTATCTCTAAACGTCTATTTAGGTTTGTTTCCCTTAGACATGGAGTCTGTTGATTTCTGCATTATGGGTCACAGACTCCACTCACGGCTGCACACACTCGTGTATTTATAGACACAGTGTTGATATGTATCGTGAGAAAGATGAGTTCTCATTATCAAGATGCAGGCACAGTGTTAGGTTGGTCACCAGGGAGCTAGAGACAGGAAGTAATGCTTTTCTTTTTAAAAAAGGATGTCTGCACTTTAGTAAGTTTGAAAGTTTATGTACATATTACAGTATAAGGTCTTTTAAGCTGCATAATACATATATACATGCGTATATATTCTGATGGTAAGTTTTTTATTTCCTGGAAGACAGTCAATTGTGAGAGCAACATCCGTTTAAAGTTCCCACTTAATGAAGAGAACCAAATGTTATAATAAGGACCTTTGGACCTAAAAGTAAAAGAAGAGTTGCTTTGTTAGTTTGAAAGTAATAAAGTAATAGCTTTGAAACTATTTAGAAATAGCTTAGGATGCCCCTTAAGACCATAATTTTAAGGGAAATAAAATCAGACACAGAAAAAAAAAATCAGACACAGGAGCTTAAATAGTGCATGGTTTCTCTTATATGAGAAACCCAAATTATAAATAAACAGTAAAATAAAAGTAGAGAGATAGATCTCTTTCAAATAGGAACAGGATCAAGAGAAATAGACATGAGAGAATTACTGCCATTCAAATTTCAACACTTTTTTGCTATTTTTATAGATCTGGATATTATCAGAGTTGTATCTTTTACTTTTTAACAGAAGAATTAGTCATTGGTGTATAGATGCACTTTTGCCAAAAAGTTATAAAATACATATGTTATTAATATAAAGACAAAACTTTCAAATGAAAGAGTCTAAGCTGACTTTAGTTTTATTGAAGAACGGACCTTCAACAAATTAGAGACACATTTTTCCACAGACAGTTAGAACGAATATTTGACCCTTTATGTTGTGAGTATGAACAGGCACAATGTGAGAACCTGAGAAGAAGAGTGGTACAGTGAGGAACTAAACTCCCCAGGCCGTGAGTTCCTCGGCAAGATAATGAGGCAGACAGGAGGAAGAGGAGTGGGAGGGCTTGGGTGTGCTCCCCTCCAGATGAGGCCTGATGTCGTGTTGGAGCGGATCTCATCAGATTGCCGGCTTCCTTAAGGAATCTAAACGAGACCTGGTCACTCTCTGTCAACTGTAAGTGCCCCTACCTCATGCCCTTGGTGCTGTCTGCGGCCTCAATGCCTCTGCTGGACCTGACACAGCGTCCACACTCAGCTGCGTCTCCCCCTGCTCCCTCTGTGCTGTGTATGTTCATCTGCATCACAGGACTCTGAGCAGCTGTTGCCATTTCTCTCTGTCCCTTTCAGAATCCAGCTTGTGTGATGTCATCCACCGTGTAGCGCTGGCTCCGTCCTTGCACGAGGTCCCCTCTGGTGCTGTGACATCGTCTCTTCCCCTCACCGCTCCTCCTCAGCCTCGTTTGTGTGCCCCTGAACCCTCTCTGTCCTCTGTTCAGCCTGTGCTCAGGTTCTGTCCTCAGCTCCCTTCTTGCTTCTCGGAAGGGTAATGTCTGTCATTAGTTACTTTCTGTGTGCTGATGACATCCAGATTGGGATCTGTCTTAGTTACTTTTCTCTCATTGCTGAGACAAAATACCCGACACCCAAAATTAAAGGAAGAAAGGTTTATTTAGCTAACAGTTTGTAGAGGTTTCAGTTCACAATCAGCTGGATCCAAGGCAGGGTGGCATGGGAGACAGGCAGAAGGCAGCAAGGGAAGCAAAAGGGACCTAAGCAGCTTCTTTCTGCTGCTTATATCTTATCCAGGCTGCCAGGATTAGGGCGCTACCAAACCAATCAGTGGATTTAGTAATCACACGTCCTTAATCCCAGCATCACATACTCTAGATTCAGCCACCTCTGAAAAAGCCCCATCTATGACCTCATGAGGCTTTGGGGGGACATCTAGGCACAAATCATAACAGGATCCTTCCCAAATCTGCCTCTCCCAAGCTCCAGACCCGTACATCCGGCCCCCTCTTGACCTCTTCCCCTTGAATGTGATGTAAGCACCTTTACCTCAACATGGTCAGAAACTAGGCTGCAGTCTTCCGCATCCTGCCCGCCCGGAGCCTGCTTCTCTTTGTAGTTCATGTCTTGGGTCGGAGCTGAGACCTGTTCAGGTGCCCGAGCTGTCTGTCCCATGGCCGCTGGTACTCAGGGCCACCACTGTGCTGCACTTGCTTCACGTCAGGAGTCTGTTCTCCCTCTCTGGTTTGCTTCTTGGATACAGTTTCTCTATTTGAGAATGCATAGGAAGAAACCCCTGGGCCTTAAGTCTTCCTTCAGAGAAAATCCCTTTTTTTCTCTAGGATTAAGTCCAAATTCCCTGCCATGGTAAGAGGCCCTCGGAACCTCATGAGCTCACGATCGCTTTCTTTCCTAGCCTTGTCTCTCACCACCTGGTGATGTGGGCAGGCTGACTTTTCAAACGTGTACATGGCTCCCTCTCCTCAGCTCTTCCTTCTTCCTTTCCTGCCGCCTTTGCCTGGCCCGTTCCTAGTTGCCCTCGTTTTTCAGCTGGCATGGTCCTTCCCTGAAGCTCTGACCGAATCCCGCTTCCTTCTCCCCTTCACCCAGCAGAGTTTTGTTTCTGTGGACCCGTCGCTTATCCCATCATCCTCAGCACTGCAGTAGAACTGTCTTTGGACTCTCAACTTTAGTTTCTGAAGGTTAGAGATGGATTTGTCCAGTGTTAAAACTTGTTAGTAGTTCCTGGCATACAGTGGATTCTCGACAAACCTTTCTTAAACTGAGTACATGCATGAATTGCTGTGACTATTTACCATTTCCACAGTGGCTTTGCCAGTGTTACGTGTGCTGTATCTCCCCTCAGTTTCATTTAGTTTCGGGCTCTCTCACCTCATTCTGAAAGTTGGGGAAGACACAGTGATAACATTGCTCACCTTCAGCTTAACTTCAAAACACACCAACCAGCTTATACTGTTAAATGAAAAGGGAATATACAGAACAGTGTTATGCTAAGCTTCCCTTCAGGTGAGGAGGCAGGAATATGAGAAAATATGTGGGTGTCTACTCAGCTGTGCAAAAGAAGTACAGGAAGGATCTAGGGAAACCAGAGAGATTGGTTACCCACAGGGAGTGAGTGACAACGGGGTGGCCAGAAGAGGTGAGAGGGGACAGGACAGCAGGAGTGGAGGGGTGTACCTTCTCTGAGAACCTCTTTGTATGTGGCTTTGAGTCCTAGAAACACAGCAATCTTTTGCAAGTCTGCTCTCCAAAGTAGATACACACATAAAACCAGGATGTGAGGGGTCCAGAATGGAGTACAGAATGGAAGAGCTGAGGGCAACCCTGTTGTTCACGTGTAGGAATTGGGTATCTAGCCTGGATGTTGTGAGCCTCAGGGCAAAAAGAACTATACACAGATTGGCCCTCAGGCTGGTGAATCCGCTGTTCACAGGGGTGCTCATTATCCGTCTGACCCTGCTTCCTGGGTGTCCTTGGAGTGGGGAAGGAGGCAGACTGTGGAAGGGGAAAGCCTGTAGTGTTGGACTCAAATCAGAGACAGCAGTAGGAACGGATGGTTTTGAATTTCTGTGTCTTTATAGATACACAGGTGTTCATACACTCATAGGTACAGAAATAAAATGTGTATGCACACATGTACCCATGGTTTGACACGTGAAAGGTCCCCTCCTCTGTCTGCTGAGGGCAGGAGCTGATGTCCTAGCAGCAGTGAGCAAGTGCAGAGCCCAGACTTGGGTTTCTGATGGCCATCTCTAGCAGGTGGAGCCAGTCAGTTACATAGGTCATACATGCGTGTGTTCTATATTCTATTTTTCCTGCTTTCTCCATTATAAGTATTGCCCTGTGTATGAAAAAGCACTTTTCAAGCTGCAGACATGTGCAACTGCATGGGACTTCTTTATTATCAATGTACATCAATGGTACTTCCACCTGCAGTACAAAAATACAACATTTCCGTGACGAATGAAAGGGAAGAAGGACTTTTTGGAGACAGGTTGATTCCAGGACAGGGCAGGAAGGCACAGCATAAGGCTGGGACATCCCACACTGCCGGGAGGCTGCAGGTTCAGGAGGCAGAACCCAGGAGCCCCTGGTATCCCCAGCTGAGGGAAGGAAGGAATGAAGGAAGAAGTAGTAGAAGTGGTAGTGTTGGATTACAGCCCATAGAACAAAGGTCCACGAACCTGTGCTGCTGTAAAGAAATAGCTGGTTTTATAAATAGAGGGACAGGTCTTCCTTAGAGTAAAATACCACCAAGTAAGTGAAGAGGGGATGAGAGAGAAACAAATCACCAGTAGCTAAACATCACAGTAATCAGCCTTCCACAATCTGCCAGTGAGTACTAGCATCAGTTGGAGAAAAATATGAGGAGAAACGTGATGTTTGTGTAGTCTCAAAGTATTCTTCCAATATGGCCATTAATTATAAAGGGAAAATAATTACTTTGCATCAGAGAAACTGGGTAGATCTCACCTTAACCAAATGATCACAGATAACAGCACTGGCGAGAAAACATTTCAGAATCATGTATATGTAGAATGTCACCCAAAGTCTGAGTGTTCAGAGGAGTGCTTCGGGGTCAAGAGGGCGCCATCCTTGCCGGTGGAGCTGTCCCTTGACGAGATTGTACTAGATGTGCCTTAGGAGTTGGGGCCTGCTGGGAAGGTGCGTCACTGGGGCGTGACCCGGAAGTGTCTGTCTCCCCCGGCCGCTCCTCCCTTCCCTTGTCCTGGCTGCCGTAGTGTGAGCAGCTTCCTCGCCATGCCGTCTGCCTTTGAGCCAAACAGCCATGGGCGGAATCCTCTAAAAACTGTGAGCCAAAATAAACCTTTAAGATGTGAATGCCAGTATTTTGTCCCAGTGACTGAAAAGTTACTAATACAACATACCACCACGAACATCACTTTTGTGGTGTTGATAAGAGCATAAAGCCTCAATCTAATCTTGAGAAAACATCAGACAAAACCAGACTGAAAACCATCCTAGAAAGTAACATACCAGTGTGCTCCAAAGGGCCAGGGTGCGAGAGCCTGGAGAGCTGTCCCAGGCAGAAGGGGATGAAGGGGACGGAACAGCTGAATGCCACGTGGGCTTCCAGAGCGGGCCCTGGGACAGGCAAGGAGGCTAGTGGGAAAGAGAACAGATGTTAACAAAGTCTGCATGTTGACTGGTTACCACTGTTGCACTAAGTTAATTACCAATTTTGATTCTAGTTCTGTAATTACATAAGGTGTTATAGGTAAAGAGTATGTGAGTACTCATTCTACTATTTTCTCAACTATTCTGTAAGTCTGAAATTAAAATATGTTTTCATTTAAAAAGAGCTAAATGATACATGCTCTAGGAACACTTAAAAGCAAATACAAACGCTTAAGGTAAATTTATTGGGATATTGATTAACTTTTAATTTTTCTAAGTTGGGTGTGCATTTTTAATTCTTAAGGAAGCTACTAAGACAATAGAAGAGGAACAGAATAGAAAGACAAAAATAATCTATAAAGAGGCAAGAGAAAAGGAGAGAAGAAAGTGGGAGAACAAATGGGAACTTTAGATGTTCTTCCTGGCACAGTGGGGACAGATCCTTCATTCCAAGTTTGTAGAAGCCTTTCCCATGAATAGATGCTTAAATTTATTAAGTGAATCTTCTGTGTCTGAAATGATTACTTAATTTTTAAATTTTCTCCATATTGCTTTTCAGTTTGGGGTTATACTTAGGAAAATCCCCCCAGTTCCAGGTTATTGAGGAAGTTATATTTTCTTCTCTGGTTACACGGTTTCATTATTATGAGCATTTTGGAATCAGGCGCCTCCTTGAGGCACACTCGTCTTGCACATGCAAGTGGGTCTGTGTCTGTGCCTGCCGTTGGCTACGTTAGCCCGTCTGTTCCTGTGCCCAGGTTACACTTCCAGCTGTAATACGTGCTCATGTCCTGTAGTCTCTGCCCTGTGCCTCTTGTTTGTCAGAATTAAAGTTTACTTACTTCTTTTCTTGCTTATTTAATATTCTAAATAAATTTACAGTCAACTTGTTCTTCAGCTGCAGAGCTTGAGGAGAAAACCTCGTATTATTTTGTGGGAAGGAGCGTGGCTGTGTGATAAGTGAACACAGGAGAACCAACATCCGTGTGGCGTGGAGTCCCCATGTCCGGGAGCACAGTGCGTCTCCCCGCACTCCCCAGAATCCTAGGACCGCGTGCCAACTGCCTGTGGCCGTGAGGGCCACACGGAAGAGCCCATGGGAGAGCTGCATGAGCCGACAGGGTTCCCATTGTCACTGCCTCAGTCAGGACGCCCAGCACCCTGTGGAAGCCGTGCTCAGATTTTGTATCAGTCTTAGCTGGGGATTTCTTTGTAATTTGTAAGTCAATCACACAGCATGTGCTTTCTTGTGTGCCAGGCTCTTTTATTTTTTCTTTTCTTTCCTCCTCTCTCTCTCTTTCTTTTTTCTGGTATTGGGGATTGAACCCAGGGCCTTCCCATGGAGCTACATCCCTGGCCCTTCTTATTTTTTTATTTTGAGACAGTATCTCACTAAGTTATTGAGTTGCCCTGACTGGGCTCAAACTTGCATTCTTCCTGCCTCAGCTTCCCAGAGTGCTAGGATTACAGTTGTTCTGATATGGGCGTTCAATGCACCACTACACCTGGCTGAGGCTTTTTCCATTTATCAGTGCTTTTGCGATTCGGTTACGTTCTTGTATCTATCAGTAATTTTTTCCTTTATTCTGTTCAGTGGTGTATCATCCCTTCTCCTGCTGAGGGGTGTTCGAGCTGTCCCTAGTTTGGAGCTCACATAAATAAGCCTGCTGGGACATGAGCGTGTGAGCCTTTGTGGCAGTGAGTGTTCGTGTGTTTTGGGGAGACCTAGAACTGAGCCTGCCGGAGCTCAGAAGAGGACCGTATTTAACCCAGATCGTCGCCCAGTTTCTCAGAGCGGCCGCACTGCTTTGTGTTCCCAGCAGTGGTGTGTGGAGCTTGCTGTTGCTCTGCTTGCTTAGCAGCAGTTGATATTGTTGCTGTCTTTAATTATAGCTGTCAGACTAAACATTTTCATAATGAAAAATCTCAAATATGTAAGATAATCGAAAGCGTAGAGGTGAATGCTGAGATACCGCACATAGCTTCCAAATTACCATTTTTCTTTTTTCACTTCATTGCCCAACTGTGCAGCCTCCCTGTCTCAGCCACGTGTGTCTTGTTTTCTGCTGCATCTTCTAGTTGGCTGTGGACCGTAGAAGCTTTATCCCTACACTCTTCAGGATGTTCGTGGTAGCTGGCGTGCAGCGTTTGCTTTGGGGGCGGGATGATGGTTTCCAAGAGCTCTCGCTGGGTGCTGTGCACACCATCCCTCATTTTGGGTCTGTCACCGTTTGCGTGTCTGGCTGGAATGCTTCAGCGATGATGCTGTGTCCTCATCCGGAGACACACAGTGATCTGCGTTTCAGTAGAGGTGCTCACTTTGGCCACCGCGGCTGTTTTGTTTGGCTGCTGCACTGCACTGTCGCTGGTTTTTCTTTGTAGCCTATAATCTGTGGGAAGACACCTTAAGAGAAGATGACTTTTTTCTTCCTTATCAAACCTTATTCCCTGCATTTAGCACTATTGATTCTTGCTCAGTCTCCAGCTTATCACCCCGCATGTGTCTGTCATTCAGAAGTCCCCCGGAAGGAGAACTGTCTCTTTCTGTCTGTCTATCTAAGTCACTTTCTCATTGCTGGAACTCAACACCCGACCCGACAAACTGAAGAAGGAAGGGTGTGTTTTGGCTGCTCTTTGAGCCTGTACTCACTGGCCCCAGGGTGGGACGGTGTGGCAGAGGGACGTGGCTGGGGAGAGCTGGCAGGAGGCAGGGGGCAGAGCCAGAGGAGGAGCCAGGAAGGGAGGTGCAACCGTGCAGGCCACGTCGCAGTGGCCGCCTCTTCCAGTCAGATCCTGCCTCCTGACTGCAGTCAGCTGTAAGCCCAGTCTCTTCCAGAGCCCCACAGAGTGCATGAGGCTCTTGGGGACACCTAGATGTAGACCCTAACACCATCCATCTGTGCATCCATTTTTATTATTGTGTGGTTGGTGGATTGCTGTTTTGCTCAATGGGTTATAGTTCCGTACTGAATTGGCTTATTTTGGCACTGAACATTTTCAGATTTGACTGGTAGATAACAATTCAGGCTCTTGGATCTTCCTTCCTTACCCCTTCCCCAGTTCACCTCTTTCTCCATTCTCTCTTCATTGTTTCTTGTAATCTTTTGAGATATAATTCACATGCCACAAAATTTGCTTCCTTACTTTGTGGTACAAGAGAAGTCCTGGGTCCATCTTGTGCTTTCTGTACCTTGGCATTGGCACAAACCATTTTTCCAGGGAGCCCTGGCTCCTTTTAGTGGACATTATCAAGAAATGAAAATTTAGGTAAAATGTAAGAGTTTCATTGCTATCGGGATGTGACTGTGTCTGGGTCCTTTCAGTTGATAGAAGAAAACACTACAAGAGCTCAGGCTTTATTTACCATTCTTTTATTTCCTTGATTACTTCTTTAATATTTAAAAATGGTATCATACCAAATATACTGCTTTCACCTTGACTTTTCCTGTGACAGTGTAGCACGGGGATCATTCCCTAGGGGCTCCTAGCTCTCCAGGATATGTGAACTTACTGTACCTTATTCAACCACTCTCCAGTTTTGGGGCATTTAAAAATAATGCAGTAACAAATAATGATGCTATTACTTTGTATAGATATATTTTATATTATTAGAGGTATTAATAAGTTTTAAAAGCTTGATTCTAGCTATCGCTTCATAAGACATCATCAGAGACCCTTGTCAGTGGCTTGGCTGGCCAGTCTGTTGCAGCCGACTGTCTCTCACACCCTTGGTGGGGGCGGTGAAATCGTCCAGATGCGGCTGGCTGAGGGGCAGAAGGCGGAAGGCGTGGAGTGGTAGCTGCTGAAGGGTGAAGGGCGCTGTGGGCTCGTTCCCCTCAGACGCACAGGGCTCTGTGGACCCAGCTGGAGGCCTGTGGGGACCAGCGCTGCTCACGGTGCCGAGGCCTGCGCCCCTGGGGTGGGCCACATGACACAGGGCTTCAGCTCCTCCGCTGTGCACCTGGGCCGGTGTCACCGTCACGGTGCTGTGGGCACTGCACTGCGACTAGACCCAGGTCGTCGGTACCTGGTCACATGCTCATCCCACCTACACCAACCGTCTTTCTTTTACTAACATCAAATCCCACCACGGAGTTTCAAATAGTAATTTTAAGTAGAAGCAGCTGAACTTTAAAGGTTTAAACCTTCCAGTTGAACCTTTAAACTGCAGCTTTTGCTGCCATCCTTTGTCCCTTGCCTCTTAGCAGCCTTGTGTCCATGGTAGGCAGCCACCCCGTGTTGTACTGAGCTGCGCAGGCACTTTCCTAGCACAGACACCTCTGATCACATTTGTCCTTACAGCCACCCAGTGAGGCACGGACACTGCAGATGCAGGACACCCCGCCCAGAGGCGCTGAGAGCCTCACTGTGGGCTGCAGGCCGCAGGCTCGCTCAGAGGCCTGGCCTGCTGCTCCTGCGGCACAGGCCCAGCGGCACAGGCTGGGAGATGTGTGTGGTGGCTCCTGTTTCCACTGCCGTATTTGTGGCAGAACCAGAGATCCCCTGGGACCGTGCTGATTGCTGATATGGAGAAGCATAGTATATCAATTACTGTTGAAGTCATAGAGAAATTATATACTCTGTGTGTGTATATGTATGTAAATTTTGTGGGTTTTCTTTTGAAAGGAATAGAAAGACTTTTAAAACAATGTTTGAAAAGATGTCTTAAACTGTCTTCTTTTGGTAGTTAATCAAGCATTTCAAATTAAAAATATGTGCACTTTAAATGCCTCAGCATTTCTTGAAGTTATAGCTCGGACAATCTGTGCTCCCAAGTGGGGTGCTTATCTGGCTGCTGCCATTACACAGCCTCATCTGGATGGAGCTGGGTGGCGATAGGATGATTAATGGAACTCCAGGACTGTAGGCTGGTAAATATTTGTGTGTTTGAAAAATGAAATGATTCAAAACCCAGATATTCCATCCTTCCCCCAAGGAGAAGAGGACGGGGAGGAATCGGTGCTTTCGGCCTCTTCATGGGTGGGTGAGCATGGGCACCCCTAGTGCACGGAGCAGCTACTAGGAGCCCCAGAGCCCTGAAGACTGTCCCCTTGCTAGGAAGGCTGGAAGCTGGGCCTGGCCCGTTTTTGCCCACTCCCTGATTTGTATTATCGTTGGAATAATACTGTATTTGTATAGAACCTTCACTTAAGTGGTGGTCATTTCTGATTTTTGCATTGATCCTGGAACTAGCAGGGCTGCTATTACCACCGTGTAGTGGAGACTGAGGCTTAGGGGTTGTGAATGACATGCCCGGACTGTAAAGCAGTGGGGAGGTGGAGCTGGAAGGAGTGGACCTCGCTGGACTGCTGGCTGTGCCCCACAGTTCCCGTCAGGCAGCACAGCCCCCCCCCCCCGACCCCAGCAACAGCGGTGACTGCAGCTGAGTCTGAGGAGGGCACCACGATGGCAGGATTGCTTCTTCCTTTCTTTTTTAAATTCAATTTTATTTACCAAGAACATGTATTGGTACATTGTATACATAGTGATCATATTCATCATAGTTAATTTGGACCTGTACGTAATATATCTTGGTTTCCCCCCTTCTTCTCCACCCCTCCCTTCCATTCCTTCCCCCTTCCCTATTTGCGGTAGCTTTATTTACATTTTTCCCTTTCTTTTCTTTTCCCCCTCCTCCCTTTCTAATTCTCCTCTCTATTGAATATTATCCTTCTTTTACTTAGTATCTATTATACTTTCTTGTCCTTATCCAAAAATGGACATCTAAAATGAATAGGCACCTCTCAGATGAAGAAATACAAATGGCAAATAAATACATGAAAAAGTGTTCAACATCACTGGTCATTTGAGAGATGCAAATTAAAACAATGCTACGATTCTATCTCACTCCAGAAAGAATGGCTGTCATCAAGAAATCAACCAATAACAAATGCTAATGGGGCTGCGGGGGAAAAAGGAACCCTCCTCCACTGTTGGTGGGAATATAGATTGGTCCAACCACTATGGAAATCAGTGTGGAGATTCCTCAGAAAATTACAACTAGAGATTCCATTTGATCCAGCTATTCTTCTGCTTCTTCCTTTCTCAGGGGCATCTACCACGTGGGCCCTTTAAAACCTTGCTGCCTTCCTCTGCAGGTTTCTCTTATTTTAGTGGAGAGCTCTGGTAAATGAATTTTTGGGCTTTTTATTTTGTGTATTAGTACATGTTTGCCATACATAGTGATCACATTCATCACAGGAATTTGTGCCTGTACATAATATGTTTTAATTCTTTTTTCCCATTCCCCTCTCCCTCTCTTCAAACCTTTGTCCCCTCCCCATTTACAAAAGCTTCGTTTCCATTTTTTCTTTCCATTCTCTTTTTTTAAATCCCTTTTCCCTTCCTTCCCTTCCCCACCCCTTCCCCTTTCCATTTGTTCCCTTTCTCTCTTTTTTTAAATTATTTTATTTTATTTTATTTATTTTTTTTAAATTTTATTAAATTTTATTTTAATGGTACATTTTCGATGTACATATTGATAACATTCATCATTGGGGATTTGTACCTGTACATGATATACCTTGTTGCTTCTTTTTGTTCCCTTTCTCATATGAACATGTTCTTCCTACTTCCCAACATCTAGCCTCCACTTTGCTCCTTATTTACTCTTTGGGTTTTTCACACAAGAGAAACAATGCAATATTTAAACTCATGTGTCTTGATTTATTTCACCTAAAATTATGGTCTCAAAGTGCATTCATTTACCTAAAAGTGTCTCAAATTTATCCTTCTTTATGGTAGAGTAGTACTCTATTCTATATAAATACTACATTTACTTTATCCTTTCATCTGTTGATGGGCATATGTGCTGCGGATTTTTTTAATTAGTGCATTTTTAATTAGTACATATTTGACACATCATGAAAACATTGATTTTGGGGAGGTGGTTGAAGCCCCGCTGTGGCAAGCCCTGGCAGACAAACCAGAAATCACATAGGAAGGTGAGGGTAGAGCCATTTACTTTGCACAGTGTCCATGCCACAGCCTGCAGCAAAGTGTTAACCAGGCTGCAGGTAGGATTTATGTCCCGTCACCCCTAGGAAGGCCTGCCGCTGCCTCATTCTGAGATTCCCAAGCTGCTAAGATCTGTCCTGCATCATGTGTAAGCTTTCATATTTCCTGTATCGCCTGCATGAAGGAAATGGTGTATGTGGTCTCATCTAGACACAGAGTATACGTAACAAAGAAAAAATGCGTACAAGAAGAATGGCGCCAAGCATTGGAGCCTGCAGAAAGGATGCACCGGGAGTCCGGGAGCAGGGGAATCCTCCATGCTCAAAGTCAGGAATTCAGTGCGGCCTCGGGCTGCACCTTCCTAGGCCCTGCTTTCCTGCTGTCGCCAGGGCTGGCTGTTTCTCCACATCCAGGAGACTAACACCTGCTCATTGGCCCTAAGTCCTGGTGGTCTGAAAATCTCTCTGAAATCCTGAGTAAAAGTGGGACATTTTTGAGGGCCATTCTTCCCAGTGTTTAGCTTGGAACTCATCCTGTCCTCAGGGGCCGCCAGCCCAGGCCCTTCATCATCTGAAACACTTCATTTTGTGCTGAAAACGAGCCAGGACCAGGGCCCCTGTTCCGCTGGGGGTGGAGCAGCACAGTGCGCCTATCTCGTTTCCTGGTGTTGCCAAGTCTGAGGGTCCCAAGCCATTGACCATCTCCATGGCCCTTGCCGATTTGTGTCACGAAGAGAGAAATTTATTTTCTGAATTGTTAAGAGCTTGAGTACACTTACTACACCCTTCAGAAGACAACCCCAGTGTGGACCATGAGTGTCTTGAGGCGCAGGGTTTGTTTTCCATCAGTTTGAACCTCCAGCATGAAATGTTGCAGCAGTGGCTGGGATGTTAGCGGTCACCTAATGATGGGATGAAGAGGAGCTGAAGACGAGGTGGCCTGGACAGCCACCCGAGCACAGCATCCATCTCAGTAGAGTGCTGGTCAGCTGCCCAGTGGCCTCCTGGTGGTGAGGAAAGTATGAACGTCAGCCAGGCTTTTCAAGACAGATTAGAGCATTGCCCAGTTCCTTCCAGCTCTGCAAGTCGTAGGCAAATGTTTGTCTCAAAATCTAAAACTAAGCAGTTTATGTTCAGCTGAAGGAGTTTGACTCATTAAAGACAGAACATCCCAAAGAGGAAATCAGTAATGTTTGTTTCACGGCTGGCACCATATTAAGAGCATTCTTTGCATGTCCATGCTCATAACTGGGACCTTGCAGATGCAGCAAAAAAGTTCTAATTAGCATCTGTCTTTAAAACTATTATGATAATAAAGATAACAAGAACTGATACTTTGTATGCCTGGCATAGCCTTATGAGACTTAAAAATCCTACAAGGCGGGGAGTGTTATTCCCAGACTTCATAGATGGCCCCACAAGGCTTTCTTTGGTTTGAGGGCTCCCCTGAGACCCCGCGGCTGACCTGGCGCCCGGGAGTCTGGCTGCCGTGTGGCGCTCTTATCTCCTCACTGTGTGGCTTTCAGTTATGCAGCTTAGTCCACCCATGGGGACGTGATTGGTTGTTGACAGGTTCACTGGACCATCCCTTGAAAACAGGTTACCAGAGCCGGGCATGCTGGCCCTCGGGAGACTGGGGCAGGGGACCACGAGTCCGAGGCCAGGCCGGACTACACAGGGAAGGCCTGTCTCAAAAAGCCAACAAAACCAAACAAACAAACAAACAAAAATCTAGCTAATGAGGCATTGTCTAGCAGATACAGTGAAAGAAAGTGACTTTTTAAAAATGTATATTTAGCATCCACACAATATAATCAGAGGCACGTTAGAAATCAGTTTATGGAAACTCAGTAGAAGTGGAGCCCGAGGGGCTGGGGATTTAGCTCAGCTATAGCACTTGCCTAGCAAGTGTAAGGCCTTGAATTCAATCCCCAGGACCTCCCCAAAACAGACAGACAAAAAGTAATGGTGTTAAGTAGCAGGAGAAAAAAATTGCCTATTGGGGGGTAAAATGACTGCTATTCCTGTGTGCCCAGATGAGACTTTGTTTTTCTTTTTGAAATGATGGCTGTTCATTTGCTGCTCACCAGACACCAGAGAAGACATCAGAGAACCTCACAGGAGGCCAAGCTGGAGGGTGTCCTGAGGGGTCAGTAAAGGACAATTTCATGGTGGGGAAAATTTTACAGATCAGACTGGCAGATGGAGGTGTTCATTTGTTTCTTCCAGAAATGGGAAAGGAACACAACAGAGATCATTCTAGTTCAAAAATAAATAGGGAGAGGCATTCAGCTGGGGTGCTAAAGTAATTTGGGCCTTTTCAGTTTATATGCTGATGGTTTCCATGAAGATCACTGAGACCAGCGATTCAGTAACTGGGAGTGTGAGAGGTTGAACCCTGTCTGCACTGCAGACCATATTGTTCCAGGCACCAAACCGTGCTGTGTGCCCAGCCATGCAGTTACTGAGGGTGTGCGTGTATGTGTGACAGAGAGGAGAGAGAGAGAGAGAGAGAGAGAGAGATAGGGAGAGAGAAAGAGACCCTGTTTCTTTAGTTCTGAGGTGACCATTTTGGGCCAAGACACTTGGTACTTTTTTGGGAAAAAGACTATAAAAGCACACTAGTTTAAAGAATAAGTAGCTCTTCTGATAGAATTAAATAGTAGTAGAATGAGTTATTCTCACTGGCAAAATGGAAATACACTGTATATCCCGAGTCTTTGTACCTATAATCATTATGGCCCTGATACATTAAGCCCATTTTTTCATGCACAAAAAGCCATTTTACTTCCACCCTAACTTATTCCTGTAAAAACAGAGGCCTTCTTTATTCCTTTCTCGCTGTATCTGTGCCTGACAAATGGATGTCCAATAAAGAAGCGAGTGTCAGTCAGGAGGCCGTGATTCCAGCCAGAGATGCCGCCCTCTGCTTGCCTATGGCCCAGCGGGAAAGGATGGGTTTGTGTCCAGGCAGGTTAGAAGTACCGCCTGCAGGTTTATCTTGGAGCTTTGGTGGCAGAGCCTTTGCTAGGTCCAGAATGCTGACAGCCACTAACATTTACATGATATCCTTGCTTTCCCAAATCATTTATATGATCTTATTTTATCTTTAGAGGGGTTTTAGAAAGTAAAAGCCATAAGATACAGTATTGGGTTTGTTTTCTAGCCACATAAATTTCAACATGCCCAATTAGCAGAATAATTCCCTCTCAGTGTCTGAGCAGATGAATGTACTCTTGTTGTTTCTTTTCTTATTTTCCTTCTGTTTGGTTATTGTCAGGACAGCTTTTCTCTCCGTTGTTTTGTACACATTGTGCACCAGGGAACCTTCTGCAGAGCCTTAGCAGAGCACACGACTGTTCTTTTTCTTTTCTTGTTCCCAAGACTTGATATCAACTCATGAATTATCTTCTTTTCTTCTTGGTTTACTCATCCACTGCCAACCAATTTGCCTTGGGAAATGTTGACCCAGAGTCCCCGAGTCAGGCAGTCAGGGAGGCCTGGCTGGGTCTGAAAGGATTTGGAGTGGGGCCAAGAAGGAGGCAGAGGGGTTCCAAGCAGAGTGCACGTGCAGGATGCAGGGTGCAGGGTACGGGGCTGTGGGTGGTTTGGGAATGTGAATAGACCGGTGGGCCGTGATGTGGGGTTGGTTCTGGGGGGAAGGCTCTGGAGAGGTGGGTGAAGGCTGAGGCCAGTGGTAGAAACTGAGGCCAAGTGGAGCCCCTGGGAGCTTTGAAGTAGGGGAGCTATATGGTCACCATTTCGTTTGTGTAGTTTTATACACTGCTTCTGCAAAGCTTTATGTACACACACACACACACACACACACATACACAGAGTCAGTGTTGCTGAATAGTGAGGGTGTGTTCTGAGAACGTGTCCTTGTATAAGTTTTGTCCTTGTATAAACATTAGAGAATGCACTTACACTGAGAGGGTAAGATGTTGCTAGGTGATGTCGTCTTGGGGGCCGCCACTGTACATACAGCTTGCCAGTGACCACAATGTCATTATGCCATGTAGGACTCTGTGTGTGTGCCTGTACAGCTGGTATACACAGGTCAAGGCTGCATGGCCACCGTTTTGTGGCGCCTTTCCCTTTAGGTTCTTCAGCGACGCATTTCAGTTGCATTCAGCTCAGTAACTGTATTTTGCGCATGAGGAAATAAAGTGACGTGCCCAGGACCAGCTTGGGTGTGTGGCCTCTCTGGGGCCTCGGGGTGCAGAGTCTTGCATGCCCTACCACTCTGAGTCGTGAGGACCAAGGTCCAGCGACATGGTCTCACAAGCTGTGGAGCGTGACGTCAGTGGAATGGCTCCATCTGCCCAGGGTTTTCTCTGCTCTCCTGGCCACTGTCCTTTCCCACTTAAGCTCACTTGCATGTGGGTCAGCACGGAGCTGATTGTCTTCCCTCTGGCTTTTCATGCCCTTCCTTCCCTCTCTCCCGGCATGCCCACAGACATGCTTCCCCAGGGAGCTCTGATTCTGTGTCTCTTGCTCTCGGCTAGAGAATGCTCTTCTCCCTGATGGTTTCTTGCTTTACCAACCATTTCAGCCATCTCTTTTGTGTTTGAGACCTGTTTGAAATTATTTTCATAGCTTAATTGTGGGGAGACAGCTCCAGGTTTCCTCTCTGTGTTTATCAAACTTGCCTTGGAAAAGGGCAGTGCAGGATGTACAGGAGGTACAAAAGAAGAGATGAGGAATGGCTGGGAAGGGCTGCGATATTCCGTCTTCAAAGGACGGAGAACTGGGGTTGGTCCAAGCTGTCTTAGGGTGGGAAGGGAGGTCCTGCACCACAGTTGGATGAAACCTGCCCTTTTATTGCCAAAATGTATAAGATGGAAATGGAGGTAAAGTGAATAACTCAAAGCTGTGTTTAAACTCTGTGGATATTTTGCCTTCTCTGGAATTAGAGATTTATGGTTGTGAAGCATTAGGGAGGAATTTGAAATGTTTGTGTTACCAGAGTGTAAAAAACATTGTCCAGTTGTTTATCTAATCTTCCACTGGGTTTGCTTTTAAAAGCACATTTAGATTTGAAGTAGCCTGCGAGAAATAACTGTTCCAGCCGTGATTCGAGACCCCAGAGGAAATGAGACAGATCTGCCGGCATTCGTCCCTGAGGTTTCCCAAGCAGGCGACGTCTTCGGACCTTCCTCAGGGCACCTTCGGCCACAAGTAACTGTGACCAAGAGTCGGAGTCACAGTGCTCTGTTTCCGCTTCACTCCAGCGCCTATAAAACTGCTGCTGGGATCTTACTTCTCTTCTGGGCTGGACATTCTGTTGTTGCACCTACTCAGTCTCACAACGTCCCGTGTGTTGTCGTCCAGCAAGAGTCGGTTCTTAAAGATGTGTGTCAGTGAAGGGGACTCTCAGAGCAGCCAGGTGGCTTGGGGAGTAGGAATGAGGTTCTATACCATGTTTTTTTGTAATTGCTTTCTAAACTCCACCTGGAAAAAGACAGTATGTAAAAAATAGAATTAATCTGGGTTTCCTCCTAATCTCTCAGGCTGGATTCATTCATTCAGGAAGGGAAGGAATTGCCATGTTCCTCAGCAACCAAAATACACAAAGATTCCTGCCATTTTGGAGCTCTGACTCTCATGGGGGAGATGATAATGAGCAGGATAAATAGATAAACTACATAGTATGTTACAGAGTGTTGAGTGTTGCTGTAAAGAGTTATGAGTGCTACAGAAAAAGAAAATATGTGCCAAAAAGGGGGAACAAAACAGTTACAATTTTAAGTTATAAGTCAGTGGTGGTGAACCTATGGTGTGCATACTGCCGCGGACTGTTTGTATCACGGGAAGCTCTAAAATATTCGCCATCACTGTTATAGGCTGTGTTCAGAAGGTGGGGAAGGTCAAGAATAAAACTTGGGACATGCTGAGTTTGAGATGCACAGATACTGAGTGGGTCATTAGACGTATAAGCAGGAGTTTAGGAAAGGAATCTGGGCTGCAGTTGTAAAATTAGAAGTTTCTAGCGTGAAAATGCTGTTCAGAATCATGAGACAGGACGAGGTCTCCAAGGGAATAAGTAAAAAAGAGATGAGGACTGAAGCCTGAGTACTGAGGAAAAAGCAGATGAGGCAAAGGAGAATGTGGTGAGTAGAGCGTGAAACCCTAAAATGAGGCCTCAGAAACAGTTTGAAGTGGACAGAACCATCAGTCATGCCAAATGCTGCTGACGGGCCAAGCATGTTGGGAGCTGAGAACTGTCTAGTAGATTTAGCAACTTAGAGGTCATCGTGACCTTGAGCATCATCTGTGGCGCAGAGGAGGTAATGGTGAGGCTGGGAAGGGGGAGGAAGAGAAAGGTTGAGCACATCCAGTGCCGAGAACTCTCTGAAGTTTTGCTGCCAGAACAGCAAGGAGATGAGGAAGGTGCTGATGGGAAAGTAGCGTCAAGAGATGCCAGCAACTCCTGACTTGGTGTCTGCTGTCTTACCGATCCAGACTCCAGTCGTTGCTCTTTCCTTCCAAGCTGTTATTTCCTGCCGGCTTTTGTTTCTGGCCAGATCAGACAACAAATTAGGAATTTTCCTTGACTCACTAACCCTACAACGCATTTGGCGGAAGCTATAGCTGCTGCTTCCTGCCTCCTTAAAATTCACTGTTCCCTCCCTTCAGCTCCCACCTCTTCCTATGTGAGACTCACAGGCATAAACTAGGACAATTTGGCAACAGGAAGCAACACGATGGTGATGATGATGGTGGTACTCTCATAACACTGTATCACTTAACAAGAATCAGGCAGCACTTGAAGTGCTTCCATCAGCTGACTCATTTAATGTTCACAGTTCCCCTGTGAGCTGAGGGCAGTTACTATCTGCACTTTACAAACAAGGAAGTCAAGGCAGAGAAAGATTAAGTGATTAATTCCCTAACAGCAACAAACAAAGCTTAATAGCAGTGCAGCTGGCATTGAATTTGGGCTGCCTGGCTCCAGGGGGCAGCTCTTGAGGCAGCTTGAGGATTCTGAGAGCAAGCTGTTAGCAAGAGAAATTTCATTTTCCAAGTCAAAAATTGCAAGAGCCAGTGAGTTGGGCTTTCGAGAAACGAGGCAGATCCTGGGTCTAAGAGGCCCTTTCTGCAGGCTGACTTGCCTGTGCGTCCGGGTGCCATGTACAGCCCGTGACCTGGGAAGGCTGGGGCAGAACATTCTTCAGCAATGACTTTCCTTCTTTGGACTGTATTTTCTCAAGGTTCGTGAATTCCTTTTGAAGTCAACAAGAATATATTAAGCACCCTCTCTTTGCGTAAGGGAGAAAATTTAACTCCTTGGCTCTGTGTGTTTATTTCCTGAGGGAAGTCTGTTTATGATACTGGCTACGGATCATCTGAACTAAAATGGACTGGGTTGTATATGTGGACTGATGGTTTCCTCTCTCTCACATGGATCCTTGAAATCACTGCATCTCTGGAGATGAGGTGTGAGCTAACTAATCCTATGTTAAATGTTGCTTCTCGGAGCGCTGGAGAGTGCTTGCAACCGAATCCTTCAATAATAATCCCTTCCTTTTCCAGAAGGACTTGCCAGCACCCATAGAGTATTCATGAAAGAATTAAAGCCATATAAGCATAATTGCTGTTTGTTTCCCTCCAAACATACATTTAAACGCATTGCCCTCCTCCTCTGTCCTTGGCGTCCTGTGTCTGGTGACTCTGGGCCAGCAGACTTCCTGTGCCAAGGGTCATCTGCTGCCACTTCAGGTTACTGTGAGAAGCAGCCCTCCACTGTCACTCCCTTTTGTCTCAAGTTTGCATCCATTTGTGTCGTGTTTCCGTGCGGGCCTGTGTCTCTCGGTGGTGGCGGCTCTGCTGGTAAATAGAACACAGCGAATGTGATTGTGGACCCTGCTCATCCTCGTCATCGCTGGAGTCTTTTAAAATTCCTCCCGTGATCTCAGAGGAGAGGTTGTCTGTGAAAGCAGAGATCAGTGACTTCCTCTCAAAGGGACCTGGAGTGCTTTCAGTGCCTCACTCAGATCTCACCATCAGCCCCGGGTCTGGCTGGCGACTTCCCACTATGGTCTGCTGGCGCATCCTCACGGAGCCAGGCATTTTATTCTTTTCCTGTACACTTTAGAAAGTTAAGTGTCTGCTCACACTGTCCTCATGGCATGCAGTTTAATGTATCATTAGCTGTAACTTCTATGACTAACAAGCTGGGCAAGTACTAAAAACAAAAGTTAACTTTCTTGGGGGCTTACTCTGTGCTGCACATGTGAGAACCCCTCACCAGCATTAACTGATTACTCCCTCTTAGAAAGTAGAGGTTCTATTTTCTGCATTTTTTAGGAGAGGAAATGAGGGCACAGACTCACAGCCCATGGTACCTGCCATGCCCTGTCCCTTTCCCAGTCAGAGGTCCCATTGTCCACCCCTTCTCTGAAATACCCTGCTTAGTGGCCGTCACACAGAGCTGTCACCAGGCCCCAGAGTTGGCTTGGAAGAGTCCTGCGTTCTGCGTCCATGAAGGCTGAGGTGCTGCATGCTCCAGAGCGCCGGTGTCCTTCCTCTTACCCTTGACCTGCTGTGAGCCAGCAGCCTGGCTGGACCTCTTGGCTTCATCATCACCCCCCAGGCTCTCTTATTAAAAACAACAAAATTTGATCACTATTGTGGCTCACAATCAGGCTGTAGGAAGAAACTCAAGTTGAAGCCATGTTGCCAGAGTCACTGGGGAGTTAGAGCCATTCAATGCAAGAGGGAGGGGGTGGGGAGCAGGAGTGCACAGTGCACAGTGGAGCTGAGCTCCTGCCATTCCATTTCTTCCCTCCCTCCCTCCTTCGCTCTTTCTTTGTTTTAGAAATTATAATGACAGCACCATTGGCTTCCTCTCTGTCTGCTGCAGTCACAGTGTTTTATTGTGCATGTGTACTGAGAATGAGCTGGTCTCTGAAGAGGACTTAGGAGACTGTTTGAAATGGAAATGTTTTAAAATGTCTTTTTCCAGTTGCACATTGGATTTCCTTAGGATTTAGAAACAAAATGGAAATTGAAAACCACAGCTATCTTCTACTCAAACTAGAAGAGCCTGACCTCATCAGTATAGGAAAGACCAGTTAAATGACAGCAGATCTTTTGTTTTGTGGCAGTCATTAACCAGGAGGAAGAATATTACTTTCCTCTCGCTCCCCTCTCATGACTGCTGGGCCACACTTTCGTATTCCTCTTTGGAGGATCTGATGGTCTGTTAACATGTGTGAAAACGTTGTGATTGGGTGATTGGAGACTTTAACAAAATACTGAGCACCTTTTCTCCCCAAGTTTCCGTGTGTGTGTTCTTACTGTGTGTGTGCCTTTACAAGTGCTCCAGGTTAAGAGCTGAATATGTTAGAAAAACGGAACAAATAAATGGGAGAGCTCTCACTTCCCTCACTGGACAGAGCGCCAAGTCCCTGAGCAGTCATTTTACGGCACCTTCTCGCCATTTCAGAGGCCGTGCTGACCCCCGCAGCTTCTCCCTGAAGCAGAGCTGATTTGCCGTCTATAGGGCCAGGCTCTGTGCACCTCCTGTGGTTGGGGTCGCAGGGTGCCCTCATGGCGTGGACCTCACTCTTGCCAACAGTAAATCAGGGAACTCACTCTATGAAGCCTGTTTACAGACCGACATCTGGAGAAATTCTTACGCTGGATCCATGCCAGTATAGGATTTATGGGCTATGGGTGCTTTTTTGTAAATAAGACTCTTTTTCTGTTTGGTACATTCTTTTTACATAATTATAAATGGATGGAAATGACTGTGTTCCTGCAATTTCTTAATCCTGTCTACCTGTGGACCTAAATTCTAGCAAGCAGTCCAGCTAGAATATGTGGACATTTATTGTCATTCAGGCTGTTGAAATGTCTTAATACCAGGAGCACCCTGCTCTCTGGAACCCAGACTCCTGGTGGAGCCCTTGTACCCCAAGGAACTAAGTGCTCAGCCTTTATGGGGGTGTGGAACTTGCTGAAGACTCATGCTAGGCCTCTTACAGTGTGTTAGCCTTCTTCTTATGCACACACCTGGCCTCTGCTGGGCGGTGTGAAATGGAAATACGTTCCAGGACAGGGCATATGCATATGCATGGTCTCAGTTGCGTTTTAACTTCTCGCCATGTGTGTGTGAAAGGTGCAGAACCGAGCTGTTCACACTCCATGGGGTGGTGTGTTGTACACACACTGCAGGGACCTTCATCTGCCTCTGTGCTTTAGGAAAGAACTGTTGGGTCAGTTGCATGCCTCCTGCTCACACAGGAAGAGAGGAAGAGAGCTTGAGGGAGATGTAGTAAAGCAAATATTGTATGCTGGACCTGGGGCTGTGTAGAAAGGCATTTTATTCTGCTTTGCTGAGTTTTGAAACTGTGACTTTAACCTGGGCTAAGGGTACCACGTAACCCTGCACCTTCCATACAGGGAAAGGAAGGATGAGAGGAGGTGTGAGAGGTAGACAGTGTCTGTCCTTCAGCTCACATGGGCGGGAACAGCAGAAGGTGGAGGCAGAATCCTCTATTCCAGGGCTCTGCCCCTAAGGCGTGTATCTTGGTTACTTTTCTTGTTGCTGGAGCAAAATACGTGATACCCACAAGTTGAAAGAGGAAAGATTTATTTTAGCTCACAGTTTGTAGGGTTTCAGTCCATAGTTAGCTGGAACCAAGGCAGGGCGCATGGCAGAGGGCATCACAGAGGAGAAACAGTCCATGGCAGGGCAACCAGCAAGCAGTAAGCCTGCCTTCTTTCTGTCCCTTTAGTATATGTGCTGCCGAAGCGAGCACTCTTTCTGTCCCTTTATATTCCATCCAGGCTACAAGTCCATTGATTAGTGCCACCCATACCCAGGCTGGGCCTTCCCTCTTCAGTAAATCTATTTAGTCATATCTAGAATTATGCTAATCCAACTAGGAGACTGTCTTAGTTACTTTTCTCATTGCTGAGACAAAATACCTGACACCCAAAGTTAGAGGAGGAAAGGTTTATTTCAACTCAGTTTGTAGAGATTTCAGTCCTTAGTTGACTGGTTCCAATGCAGGGCAGCACGGCAGAGGGGCATCTCAGAGGAGAAATAGTCCATGGTGTGGCAAGTGGAAGGCAGTGAGCAGCAAGCAGCAAGCAGACAGCCTGCTTTTCCCTTTTATCTCATCCAGGCTTCCACCCTTTTGGGTGGTATAATACAGAACTCTGCTAATTCGAACCTGTGGACTAATTTAGTACCACACACCCTTAATCTCAGTGTCACATACCCTAGACCCAGCCAGCTCTGGAAAGCCCCACCTATGAGCGCATGAGACTTTGGAGGGACATCTCCATAAAAGCCATGACAGTGTGTGTCACCAACACCTGTGATTTATGGATTTGATGAGCTGTCTCCTATAAAATATGGATATTTCTGGAAAGCATCTGCTTAGTAACCACCCTTGAAAACCCAGAGTTACAGAAATATTTGCTTCCTAAACTAGTGTGTAGGTAGAGAACAGTCTCACACACAAACACACACCAATCAGAAACGTCGCAAATAAGAGTGGCTTTACTGATTACAGTGAGCTCTTAAGGAAACGTTCACAGACTTGGGCCCTTTGGCACAAGGTGAAGTTTGGGAGAAGAGCGTGGACTGACGAAAGGAAGCACAGCCGTGCTTTCTCCAGAGCTCATTGTATTTTGTCTGCATTGCAGCCCTGTGGAAATCCTTGTCCGTGCCTATTTGTAATTCTTCCTAGCTGTACTTTCTATTCTGGTTTGCGTTTTTCTAGTTTGGTTTTCTAGTTTCTGGTTTGCTAGTATGTTGTGTGTGATTTCATATTTCATCATCCACTCCTTGAGTCACTTCAGATGCGTATACTCCCCTCCCATAATATGTAGGTGGTTCATCCTTTCCCCTGTCCTTTCCTTCTCATCCTCTGTTTCCCTCTCTCTCTCTCTCTCTCTCTCTCTCTCTCTCTCTTTTTCTCGGCTTCCCTCCTTCCTTTCATGCTTCCATTTTGCCAAAAAAAATTCCTCAATACTCATTCAACCAAAATCACTTCCTGAGCATGCAGAGGACTTAGAGCCTCTATAGCTTACATTCTCCTTGATTGGAAAAAGCTATTTGATATAACTAGAAAAATGAACAGAGAACACCCCCACCCAGTTGACCACAGAGAATGTGTCCCAGGCCCTGGTGCTGAATTCTGTAACTCAGCATGAATCTGAGGTGTGATGGCAAAACTAGCCCTGTTTCTCTTTTCTTCTTCACAATTTCATGGTTAGA
The DNA here is from genome assembly GCA_004026905.1 of Hystrix cristata. Lineage (NCBI taxonomy): Eukaryota > Metazoa > Chordata > Mammalia > Rodentia > Hystricidae > Hystrix > Hystrix cristata. The sequence continues at coordinate 24,743 of PVJO010016259.1, forward strand.
AGATTTGTTCTTATTTCAGATGTTGGCATCCTCAGTGTATGGATTCTTTCTTTCCTTAAGAACTTTCATCTTTTCATTTTGAGAAAGTGCTTTATGGCTTCTCTCTAGTGCGTCCAAGTTGCCTGCAGTAGGCTGCAGGGCTTTGGGGCTCCCAGTGAGTGTGCTAAGTGTGACTTGATCCCAGCGCTGCAGCACTGCCACAGTTGCCTGACCATGACACAGCTCCCGAGTGTCCTGGCTGGGAGTGTACACAGTGCGAATACCCTGGACGGGGCTGGCTCACGTCTGGTGCCGGGAGGGACAGAGTGCAGCAGTATAGTGCTAGATTTTATCATGCTACATAGAAGAGTGCAAGATTAAAGTTTATGAGTTCTTTCTTTCTTGGGTTTTCCATTTACTATTTTGGACTGTGTTGATTTTGGGAGATTGAAACTGTGTAGAATGAGAGTCTGTGGACGCTCTTCATGTCTCAGTGTAACAGCACCCATTGCCCATGCTCCACATGAATCATAAAGCTTCAGAACAAATGTGGATGCCAACCTCAAACACACTGTACCCATCAAGTAAATCTTAATTAAGAGAAAAGTGTCACTGGTGTGTGTGTTAGGAGTTCCTGCTGTTTTTAATTCTTAGTGGAAATGCAGGCCATGAAAACAGAAGGTCCTGGCTGGTGAGTCTGTGCAGGGCTGCAGTTGTTTGTGATTCTCCAGAAGCTTCTCCTCTGGAATCTGTGAAGAGGAAAGAAGGGGTTTTCTCCCATTGAGGAAGTGCAGTACTCACATCCCCACTTCCAGTGGGTCGAGAAGTCGCTATTGCAGGAACACTAACCACAGCCTTGAGTAGGCCCTGAGAAAGCTCGCCAGCACCTCTGTCCTGCCGGGGGAAGCTCAGGCAGGAGGCCAGGCCGCAGGCCAGCCTGTGGGGACTGCCTGGAATAAGAGAGTTCTTCTGGAACCGTGACCTCCCTGAGCCTCCGCCTGGGTATCTGCTGAAGGTGGCTGAACTAAAACTAAGGTTCTTTGGTTCCATAGAAATGGTGCAGAAAGTGCATCTAGTCAAGAAAATGTGAAAAGGCAGGGTAGTGTGCAGTGTGCAAGCACAGTGCTGTGTCCACGGCCTCACTGAGGCTTTCTTGGTCTCCTCGGCCGCTTTTCACCAGGCAGCCCTGATACCCTGCGGTACACAGCTGGTCCAGCCAGGCCGGCTCCGGGACAATGCCACAGTCGGGCCCCTGGGACGATACCATTGTCACAGTCTGTCCTCTGCCTCGTGCCTGCCTCCAGCCCTCCCGAGGCTCTCCGTGCACTGCCAGCTTGGTTTATTTTTCAATAGAAGATGAGAGGAACACCCGGAGACCACCCTAAGATACTGGAAACCTGAAGAACTTAGAAGAAACCTCCCTGGGAAACAGTTCCCCAGTTGAATCATAAAAGACAGTTAGACAAATTCCAGTAGAGGGGCATCTTGCAATATATCTGAACCCATGCTCCTCTAAAGTGCCCCAGCCACCAAGAACAAGGAACGCCTAAGAAAACTGTCAGCCCTGAGGGGAGCCTAAGAAGGCATGACAGCCAGTGTCACATCCTGGAAGGGAAAAGGACATCAGGCAGAGATGAGAGAATCTGAATAAACGGGACTGCAGTTAATAACCGTGTGCCCATACAGGTCGAGTGTAACAACTGCACCCCACTAATGAAAGTTGCTGGTAATAGGGAGACTGTGGAGGACAGGGGAGAATCCTCTGTGCTAGCTGCTAAATTTTTCTAGTAAGGAAAAAGTTTATCATTGCCGTAACAAAAAAGAGCATGTGTTGCAGTAGAACAGATGATAATGCTTTGGATTTTATGTGTAATGCGTATTTTGTGGTGCTGGGATTGAACCCAGGGCCTCCACACTGATATCCCCAGCCCTTTTTATTTAGTTATTTATTTTATTTTGAGATAGGGTCTTGAGCTTGAACTTGTGCTCCTCCTGCTTCAGCCTCCCAGATTGCCAGGATTGTAGGTTTGTGCCACTGTGCCTGACTCAATACTGCCATTAAGTGTCTTACATTAACGATAGGAGGTGTTCCGGCAGTAACCCTATAAGATGGGACATCTGGCAGTTTTGAATGCCTCTAGGAACCTTAGAAACAGCATTTTCAGAGGAACTTTCCATAAGCCTTGTTGGGTTAGCATTGCAAACTACTCATGACCACTGGTCAAATCTGGCCCACCACTTGTTTGGGTAAATAAAGTTTTATTGAAACACAGCCAGTGCTTCATATTTACACATCGACTGTGGCTGCTTTCGCAGAGCAGAGGCACAGCCAAGAAGTGGCACCAGGACTAGAGGGCCTGCAGAGCCTGGAAATATCACTGTCTGGCCCACCCCTGGTTCAGGTTGAGGTATAGACATTGAGGAGGTGGGCTGCACCCCAGGATTCACCTGATGGAGAATGGAGTGATAGCACCAGGCAGTTCCAGCAGCCAGAGTGATACTGGATGGGGCCTGAGTGTGCAGAATAGATGCCCAGGCAGGCCCGAGTTTCAGGTTTGCACACCCCCCGTTGCCGAGCTGCATCTTAGTGCCAGGGTCCCAGAGTCCGTGCATCTAGGGGGCCCACCTTTCCAGCATGGGGACTTTACCTTGGCCTAGGGACCCTTCTTTTGGGACTCCCGACTTTGGCCTGAAAGCCATCAGAACCTGCTGTGCTTTATTGTGCAGGTGCTGTTCACACCCATGTGCTCATTTTCATAAAGTTGGGCTGCCAAGATCCGTGTTACAGAGATAAGGAAACTGAGGCTGACTTCTCTGAAAGGCTTATTTGGAGGTTGTTTAGTTAGTAGATAGATGCTGAGCTGTGGTTTGAACTCAGGCTTTGAAGCCCAACCCCGAGCCCTCCCCACCTTCAATGTGGCCACTGGCTTGCACTGGCTAATGAGAACTGACCACCGAATATACACTGGAAAAAAGACAGACGCTTTACCAAATGGTGCTGGGCATCTACATGTAGAACTGAAACTAGATCCCTATCTCTCATCCTACAGACAAATCAGTTCAAAATTGAACAAAGACCTGAAACTGAAACTTCTAGACAAAACCGAGAAACAATCAAAAGTCACAGACACCAGCAAAAACTTCTTGAATGGGACTCCAGTAGCACAGTAAATGATTGCAGGAATCAGCAAATGGGACTACATCAAATTTAAAAAGTTTCTGTGCAGCAAAGGAAACAAACCAACAGGATCAAAAGATGCCTAGAAATCTCTGTTACTCTTCTGACGCAGGATTAATAACTAGAATATATAAAGAAGTCATAAAAACATACCCCCGAAGAAAAAACCAAGCAGCCCATCAATAAACGGCAGATGAGTTGAACAGACACTTCTCAAAAGAAGACGTTCAAATGGCTAGTAAGTAAACAAAAAAATGTTCAACATCTTAGCCATTAGGGAAATGCAAATCAAAACTGCCTTGATATTCCATCTGACCTATCAGAATAACTGTTATCAAGAATATAAAAACAATGAATGCTGGTGAGGATGGGAAGAGGAACCCTTCTACTGGTGTAAGTTAGTACAGCTACTATGGAAATCAGTGTGGAGAGTCCTTAAAAAACTAAACATGGAACTACCAGACGACCCAGCTGTACCACTCCTTGGGACATACCCTAAGGAATTAAAGGCAGCTTGTAGAGGGAGTCTGTGTTCCCAAGTTTATTGCAGCACGATGCACGATCTCCATGATATGGAACCAGCCTAGGTGCCCATCACAAATGAGTGGATGAAGAAAATGTGGTCTATATACCCAGCAGGGTATTTTCTGCCATAAAGAAGAACAAAATCATGTCATTTGCAGGAAAATGGATGGAAATGGAGATCATCATGTTCAGTTAAATAAGCCAGACTCAGAAAGACAAATGTTGTTACTAGACTGTTACTAGACAAGAAGAAGGGAACCAAGGGGGTACTGGGGACAAGGATATGATCAAAATTACCACATCGAAACCCATTATGTTCTAAAATTAATAGTTACATAGAAATACATGTAAAACTCAGCATAGTTCCCTTCCTGGAAGGGCCCTTGCTATCTGCACAGGGCAGTTGGGCACCGTTGTGTCGATGGGTAACTCTGTCCAGGGGACTCTGCAGCTGTGCTGTTCTCTGTTTTATGGTCACCGAGTCCCTTTCTCCCCATTTTCCCTCGGAGCTGGTTTCTTTTTCAGAGGCTATAAGAGGGCAGGGTGCAGGGGAGCTTTCCTTCACACCATTTCTGCCACTCCCTCTCCTCATGGTAATATGGTTTTCCCATCTGCGCTGGCAACATCTGACCTTCTGCAGCCTGCTGTGAGTGTCCTTTACCTTCTCACCGGTGGATCCGAGCTCGGGTATTGGACTCAGTGTGTGAAGTGTCCACCTCATTAACGAGAAGCACAAGACTGCACGTGCCATGGTCAGCATATGTCCAGGAAATGACGGCAGGTCGTTGGCCGGGCTGTGGATGCAGTCGGGGGACTTGCAGGTCCTGAGCTCCCCACACACATCTGGGGTGGCTGCGGTCAGGTGACATGCCCGGCTTGCTGCTGCACTGTGGAGAGCTGGTGTCTGTGCTGAGGGCTGGGGCCCAGGAGAGTAGACTCCCGAGGACCCCCCAAGTCCCACCCAGGACCCTGCAGCCTTCCTCTCGCTCAGGGATGGTGTTTTGTCCCCTGCTCTGGTGGTTTCTCGTGCCCTGGTATCAAAGGGAAGTCCTGTTCAGGGGCAGTTATATGATGGACGCCACATATGAGGTAGTTCTGACTTTTATGACTTAAAAAAAAGGATAAATTTAAGACAGCACTGTTGCTGCTGTTGCCAGGTCTTGGACAGACATATGGTCACTCTTCCTGGTCCTCTCCTGGGCACTCTTGTCATTTACTATCTCTACACTTAGTGTGTTCCTAAGCTGCGGCACTGTGTGGAGAGACACCTCTCCTCCCACATTGCTTGAAACACTACATTTCTTACGTAGGTGGCTGTACCCCGATCCCAGAGTCAGAACTGGAGGAGAGATCGGCAGAACAAGACTCTACAGAACCATTTACCAGCCACAGACTCCTCGCCGCAGAGCCCCCCACACTTGGTAAGAGAACGGCGGCCTTCTCAGGGCTCCGTCAGGAGCGGTGACCTGCCTCCCATTTGCGCACCAGAGAGCACTCTGCAGACTACTGTGTTCTGACTTCTTCATCCTTCCTCCCACGTTAGCACAGCTGACTGATAACATGTGTCTTCCTGTCATCATTCAGACCCCCTCTCTCTCTCCTTTCCAGAAGATTCTACCCTCCAGGGACTTTCAGAATAGTTGGTAGAGCTGTCTGCTTGAGAGGAGCCACCCTCCCAAGGCCGAGCCTCGTGGACTCCGTGTAGCAGGCGTGGAGCGGCCACGCTGTGCAGGGCTCACCAGGAGACGACACCCAGGGAGACGGGGACCCAGCTCTCTGCCTTGCTGAGGACGTGGAGCGCCACGACAGGTCAGCTGAGAGCCCAGAGTCGTCTCTGCTTGCTGGGAAGCATGTTACTGCTTTTGGTCATTTGTGTGCCCAGAGTTACAAGATACAGCATGATGACATAGTTTCGGGACAGAGTTTATAATGCAGATTTCTAGATCCAAAATAATTTGACATCCTATTTTTTCGACATGATTCTTATACAGTAAATATATCAAGTTTAATAAAGCCTCTCACTGTCCAGCAATCTTATAGTTGACCTATAATCTGAGGTTCTATAAGTGATTTCTCCACTTTGTTTTTGGAAAGGAATTGAAACGTTCGCTATGCTTAGAGTGGAATTTTGAACTTACTATGTAGACTTTGTTTTTTGCAAGGAATTGAAAAGTTTGCTATGGTTACAGCTGAATATTGAACTCACTGTGTAGACCAGACTGACCTTGAACGCTAGATCCTCCTGCTTTAGCATCCTTAGTCCGTGAATTAAAGGCATGTGCCACCACACCCAGTTTAAATAAAATAACACTACAGAACTTTCATTTGCTCTGCTTTATTAGGCTAAAAATGGAAGCTGTTATGTTTCTAATATTAGATGAAAATTTAAATTATTTGTCTCCTCTTTTCATTACCCTAATGGGTACATCTTTAAAAATTTTCAGGTTATGAATTCATACTTTATTACAGTTCAAATTTAAGGTTTTATATGTAAGAAATAAAAGCAATTTTTCTCTATTTCAAGTAAGAATTACACTTGTAAGAGATTTATTTGAACAAAAATATGCCTGTGTCACTTTCTGACTGCGTGTCAGTGCAAAGCAGGAGTGGTTGATTCATGGTTCTTCTGGAACTGAAGTGTGGAAAAGCTGTGCCAGATCAATTACATATCATCCCAAGCTTTGTTTTTAGGAGATGCAGCAGAAGATGTGACTTCCTCACTGTCAAGCAGAGGGGTGGCCAGCTGCTGGCCGGTGTGAATCTGCCCCAGTTTGCGGGGACCAGCCCAGAGATGTGGAGACCCCAGGCACCCCCATCCTCATAGCAGCTCCACACTGGGAAGGCTGCAGAATTCGCTGCCTACACCCATATCCATGTGATGCCCCAAACACGTGACTGTGCGTGCTTTGGCCGTGCTTGGTCTCCATGTGCTTATCGTGCCTGTCGAAGAGACGCCCTTGCCCCACACTCTCGCTCATGATGCTGGGTGAGGACCGCACTGGGTGGGGGGGTTCCTGTTCGTTCCTGCGCAGAACAGCTCGCAGTAGGTTAACCGTCTTCGGAGTTGACCCGACCCCCACACACATATCCCAAGAGCCCACAGTCAGTGTCTCCCAACTGAGCTTCCCCTTAGCCTGACCCCAGGTCCACAGGCACCCTGATGCCCAACCAGTGGGACAACAAGGGGAGAGACAGTCACCATCACCACTTGTGCTTAATATATTTAGAAGTTATAAAATATATGACCATGTGCCCGCACAAGGAAGGTGCTTTGAAGCTTAAGCTTCATTAATATCACAGTAAATCTACTTTATATGATAGCATAGAAACTATGTGCTAGTTTTAAAATTTTCTACATATTTGAAAAAACTAAAAAAAAAAGTATGAGACAGGAGTGTGTGCAGGAGAAGGTGGCGGGATGGAAAGCACAGTTCTGTAAAAAAGGGATTTGAAATTACTTTAAGTCTGTTCTGAGTCTCTGTCAAGTATGCCAATGTGAGTTTTGAATTCAAATGTAAGTACACATTTGCTTTTCATTGTTGGTAATTAATTATTCCATTACGGATATCAGTAAACCTTTAAGGACTCTCAGAGCAATGATTCTTCTGTTCAATGTCCTGGATTCTGCGGAGAGGTGTTTTACATTACTCATCCAGGGGCATCCTGCTGACTCTTACTTAGCAGCCGTTCCACAGCTTGTCCAAAAGGAATTGAGCTGTCGGAAAGCACAGAGCATATTATTATATTTAAAATTGGACTAAAGTCTGTTTACCTGGCTATTGGAATCACTTCTGTTCCACCTGGTATCAGGTTCAGAGAGGTATCAAGTTGGGATTTTTCAACCTGCCTCCAAAACATCAATAACAAATAATAAAACACACACACAACTGCAGTGCAGTCTGGATCTGTCACCCTTCCCATCCCGGGGGAGGGGCGTACTTTTTTCCAGCTGCCCTCTGATTTCATCTCTTCCCTGGACGCCTGATGCCGTGTGAATGCCTGTGATTTGCTTGATGTCTTAGTTACTTTTCTCATCACTGGGACACAACACCCAACACCCATAACTTTAAGGAGGAGAGGGTTATTTGGGTTCACAGTTTGTAGGTGTTTCAGTTCATAGTCAGCTGGCTCCAAAGCAGGGCAGCATGGCACAGGAGAAACAGTCCATGGCATGGAGACAAGAAGCAGAGAGAGATCAAGGGAGGAGGAGGGAGATAGAACTGGCCAGGCCACAGCTCCTGCTAGCCCACAGCCTCCACCAGGCTTCATTTCACATCACATTTAGTTACACACTCCTCAGTGTACTAACCCACCAGTGAATATCATGCCTCTGTGATCCAGTCATCTCCTGAAAGCCCACCCATGAGGCTGTGATTCTTTGCAGGGATGTCTAAATATAAACCATAGCACCTGAGTCCCTCTCATCATGTGTATGTATGCAGTGGACCCCTGCAGTGGCAGCGGCTCAGGTCACCTCTACCACTGAGCCTATATTCCTCCATTTGTCAAAGCTCACTTGCTAGGAACCTTGTTTGCCTCGTCATTCCAGTCAGTCCTCTGGATGTTTCTTCAAGCTTTATCCCATGCCTGTAACTACTTCTAATCTCCATCTGGTCAAAGTTCAAGCTGTTTTCATACAGCTGCTCAAAGTCCTCTTCTTAAAGAAGAAAATATGAAACAGAAAGAAGACCTTGAGACTAAGGTCTGGTGGCCTCAGTGCCAGGCCTGGTCCTCCTGAGAACACGCTTCCTGATCTGAGCCCATCTCTTATCCTCTCTTCACCCCATTTTCCGTTTTCATAGAATGGAGATTTGTTTGTCCATTTTTTCATTCAACAGCAAAATCAAATTATTTTTAGACATTATACTAGGTACTATGGTTACAAGGAAAACTTTACTGATTAACGCAACTGAAATGCTGGAAAAATACAATAAACATGGCTTCTTATGATCCGTTGTGCTCTTGTGAGAGGCATGAAAGCAGAACCTGGAGGGGTCAGCCTGCACCAAAGCCAGCATTCATCTTGATGGCTTCTGCTAAATTCTGTTGAACAGCTTTATGCCAATGTGAAAAAGACAATGAAATGGCTAAGTTCCTTTTAAAAATATAAGTTAAAATGTATTCAAAAAGGAATACTGCAAACTTGTACTAATAAAAGATAAAATTAAAAAGAATAATTTTATAGCCTTTTAAGTAAATCTTATCCGAAGTTAAAACCTTGCCACAAGAAAAAAATAGGGTCACATGTCTTTACAGGTGAATCCTACAATGATGGTAATGTGACATGTCGACTTGACTTGAGTCAGAAGCAAAGTTATCAAACTGGAGTTTCCTTTGACTATTTCTTTGTTCTGAATATTATAATATACATACTATATACAGTTCTGATTTGGCAGCTAACTCATTCCGTTCCTTAGTTGCAGGAAGAGAACTTGGTCATTAAATGAGGAATGTCTGTACTGTAAACAACAGAGCAACCCCTAAAAATCAACAGGTATAAAACATAACATAGAGTACTAAGAAATATTCAACTAGTCCAAAAGGCAGGAGAAGAGAAAATTCAAGGAACAAAGAAAACAGAGGGAAAATAGAAAACGAATAGCAAGATAGTAGACTTAAACCCCAATAAGAGGATAATTACACTCAGGGTTGTTTCTGTCAGATTGGATAAACTCTGGGCAAAATAGAACCGTGATATAAAGACACAGATTAAAAGCAAAAGGAAGGAAAACATTTCATGCCAACACTAATGACAAGTACACTGGAGTGCCTGAATATTAATATCAGAGAAAGTAGACTTCAAAGCCAAGAATTCTGCAGAGTTAAAGAGGGACATTCAATACTAAAGGGACAGCTCATTGGGAGTAAGTAGCAGGGGCTGGGGTGCAGATGCTTAGCATAAACAAGGTCCTGAGCTCCCTCCCCAGCAACAACAAACGGCCCCATAGCAACCTGTGAGTTGGCGTCTAATGACCGGACTAGAGGACACATGTGGCAAAACCGACAGAACCAAAAGGAAAGTAGTCAAATCCACAATTATTAATACGGAGATTGTCTTAGTTACTTTTCTGTCATTGCTGAGACAAACTACCTGACACCCAAAGTTAGGGGAAGAAAGGTTTATTTAGCTCATAGTTTGTAGAGGTTTCAGTCCACAATCAGCTGGGTCCAAGGCAGGGTGGCTCAGCAGACAGGAAGAAGGCAGCAAGGCAAGCAAAAAGGAGGCAAGCAAAGGGGTACGCAAGCCTCTTTCTGTCCCTTATATCTTATCCAGACTGCCTGGCTTTAGAGTGGGTAGCACTCCCACCCTTAATCCCAGTGCCCTTAATCTTAGCATCATATTCTTGATCTCAGCAGAGCTATGCCAAATCAATGAGTGGACTAATTTAGTAATCACACACTCTAGATCCAGCCCCACCTATGACCACATGAGGCTTTGGGGGGACATCTAGACACAAACCATAACAGAGATAGACAACACAAACATCCCCGTCGACCTGGCTAATATCAATAGACACCAGAGCTAACATAACAGAATACACATTAATTTAGGTGACCACAGAACATTCACCAGATCATATGCTCAGTCATAAAACAAATCTCAGTAAATTTTTGAAAGTGTTAAAATTGATCAGAATATACCGTCTGATGACAACTGAAATAAATTAGAAATCAATAATGGGAAAATAATTAGAAAATCTCATATATTTAGCAATTAAACAACATACTTGTAATCAACTCATGGGCCAAAGAAGAAATTAAGAGAGCTGAGATAATATTTGAATCACATGATAATGAAAACTTAACACCATAATTTGTAGGATGAATCTAATCTAATGCTTAGAAAGAAAAATATAACTTGAAGTGCTTATATTAGAAAAATAGACCTAAAAATCAGCAATCTAAATTGCCACTTAATTAGAAAAATAAAAGTATGTTAAACCCAAAGTAAAAAAAGAAGACAATAATAATGAGTAGAACTCAGGGAAATAGAAATGAAAAATGATAAAGAAACCAAAGAAACTGAAGCTATTGTTTCTGAAAACCTGAATAAAATGAAAAATAACTAATCACAGACATGAGAACAGACACCAATCACTAATATTAGGAGTGTAACGAGGGGCGTGACTATAGCTCCCCCAGACCAAAGGGCTCTGAAAGAAATATTCACACCCCATGGCAATAATTTTTAGAGCACAAATGAATAGACACATTCTTTGAAATTATAAATTACAAAAATTAAAACAAGAATAAAAGGGAAATCTAAACATTCCAATACATTTTAAAATGAGCTTGTAATTTAAAACTTCAGGTGGTGAATTAACTAGTGAATTCTATCAAACATCAAATGAAGAAAATAATACCAATTCTACACAAATTCAGAAAATGGGTGGAGAGAATACTGAAATTTCTGACTTGAATTTTTGCAACTAAAATAATTTAAAATATTTTTGTTAGTACACGTTTGCAGTACATAATGATTACATTTATCATGGTGGGTTGGTACACGTACAGAACACATTTTAATTCTTTCTTTTTTTCTTCATCCTCTGCTCCTCCCCTCCCTCCCTGCTCCCTCCAACTCTTGGGTCCCTTCCAATTGGCGGAAGCTCTATTTTTATCATTTTTTCCCTTTTAAGTTGATTCTTAAAGACAGTGTTATCTTGATCCCAACTATGACCACATTATTTAAAACAAAATAACAGAACAAAAAAATTGATCAGAGACCAATATGCCTCATGAATACAGGTGCAAAATCTTGACCAAGACATTAATTGCCAAAGAGAACCCAGCAACGTATCAAAAGGATTGTCCGTCACACCGAGGTCGGGCTCGTTCCTCAAGTGCAAGGTGGGCTAACATGCTAACATCTGTCAAGGCGAGTCTCCATATTGACCGGATTCAGGTGAAAGGCAATGCGATTCCTCAAGATGCAGGATCTATCACTGGTTCAAAACTCCCAGCAAAGGAGCAAAAGGGACGTCCCGTGATGACCTCAAACTGATGGCTACTTCCTGTCAGAGGCCGGCAGACTGGGGGCCGGGCAGGACTGTCTCCTCTCCCCATTCTGCTCTGCATTGTGCTGGAGGTGCTGACTGCTACAAAGCAGAGAGAGAGAAATGCAGCACGGCAGTTCTCCCAGTGGTGACCCTGAGTGCCGGGACCTTGGGGACCCCAACTGCTGGGTTCAAGGAAGAAGGGGACATGAGCTCCTGCTGCACTAATTCTGTCTTTACTGCAGTGCTGCACCACCCGTGAGCAGAGCTGCATCCTAAAGGCTGAGCAAACACTGACTTCAGGCCTCAGTGTGCTGATGGCTGCAGGGGCAAAACACGGCCACAGGTGCATTCTGGGAGCTGTGCCCAAAGCCAGACAGCACCCTAATGCTCACACGTAGGTCCTGCCATGGACCTTGCTGGGTCAGCCTAGAGGACTCGGGTGCAAGCTCTCCCTCTGGAAACTGTTTAAGAATGAATCCCAGTTTCCCTTTTCTCTTCTTATAGGTCTTTGTGGCCGTGGGAAGGCCCGGGGGAAGGGCCTCAGGCAGTGCCCACGCTCTCTGACCTCAGGACCCAGTGGGGTGAAAGCTGCCCAGACCCGTCTGCCTGCCAGCCCCTGTGTGGCCTGAAGGGACAGACCTCCTGCTGAGCCCCAGACTTAGTCGTTAAACTTTATCTGAAATGAGGTTCTAACACTTCACATGCCATCTCAGTAACAGCCTTATTTAATGTTGAAATTACATGTCTGAGAAACCATGTATTCAACGGATTCGCCCTTCAATAAACACAATCTTTCTTACATTACCCACAAAAGAAAGCTCGGCAGTTACACTTGCTTGCTGCCCCCCGAGCCCCCAAAGAGCCTTCGGTCTTTAGTGCTGGTAAATATCTACACGCCACCGAAGGGTGGTTAGGGTGCTTTCGGATGTAGGCCTCCATTCTTCCCTCTTCCGCAGCCGAAACTTCAGCCTTCGTGCACTGAATTCTCTTCTGCCGAGCCCAGCCCAGCACGCACGCTGTTACCAGTCACAGATTTTGACTCAGGGAATTTGAACGTGCCTCAAGTTCATAAAACTTTCCACTCGAATTTGTGATCTGATTAGCTGCTTTTAGTTACATCTAAATTTCTCTTGCCAAATAACGACTAAAGAGCACAGACATGGTAGAGTAGAAATATAAGCGAAACAAAACAGATCTACATGAAAACTGCAAACAAAAACAACATCTCAAACAACAACAACATCACAAAGAAAGAAATGAAGGAAAGAAAGAAAACTTTTGCAGTTATGGTTCACCTCAGATTGTATTTACTGCCTGCTGGGCAAGCTCGGTCAACCCCGGCACCTCTGCCCCGGGTCTGTCCTATCTGCACTGCCCGAAAACACAGCAGACAGATTGTGGAAAGCATAGACTCAGACTCAGCGATCAATTTCTTGGACCGAATATTCTAAACATTTGTTCGATAGCATCATTTAATCACTGTGATGTGACAGCCACTTCTCTCTGAAGGGAAACGGTTAGAAGGCAAACCTCTCGTCACGAGGTCCTCGTGGAACTGCAGTGAAGTCTCCACTCAGGAAGAGCCTGTCACTGATGGAGAAACTTTTAGAGCTTTCAACGATAAATAGTCCACTGCAGCACGCGTGACACAAGTTCGCCATCATTGGCCTGGATCGAGCTCCTCCCAAATGACAGGAAACGGAACTGAACTCTTGCCGTGCCTTCCACTAGCCGCTCTCTCCTGCAGCCCTGAGAGAAACTTCAGAAACTTTATTTATAGCGTTGGAATTACAAAAGTGAATCATTTAGTTGACTTTTTTCAAAACTACAGAAAGGAAAAATAGCTAAGATGACGAGGTATCTGCATTTCTTTAGCGTCACTCTTGGCTTAAATGAATAAAACACCTTTAACTGAAGCCTGATGCATGCAGGAAAGTTAAACTGCACAATTCTGTGAGTTTTTCCAGGTGAACATCTGCTTGAAGAAAAGCCACCTCTTCAACCCCTAGCAGCCCCTTGATGTCCACTTCCACCACCACTGTCCCTGCCTCCCCTGGTGTCCACTTCCATCACCACATCCCTGCCTCCCCAGGAGACCCCGTCCCTACTCACTCCCACTGGCTTCTCTTCTGACATCTGAATAGTTTTTTTGTCTATTTTCCTTTTTTTCATACTTTTTTTAAAAATTCAAACTTACAGAAAAACTAAGAGACTAGAAAAAATGAACACTCGCCTTTCCTTTACCCAGATTCACGAATTGTTAATATTTTGCCGTGTTTTCTAATTCCCTGGAACATTTTAAAGTTGGAGGCATTGATTAACCTCTAAATACATTATTAGGCATCACCTAAAAATAAGACATTCTCTCGTGTAACCCCAAATTAAACATGAGCCCCTCATACCTTTAAACATTGGTGAGGTAATGTGACCTCGTTATAATCACATCCAATTTCCCCAGAGGTTACAGTAACTTTATAGTCCTAAAAACCCGTGCTGTGATCAATAACCTTCTACTACATCTTGATTGTTTTACTTCTGGTCTCCTTTAATCTGGAATAGTCTTTCTGCTCTCATATTACAAAAAATAATGATATTGACCTGTTTTTATGTCCAGGTCACTTGTATAAAACAGTCCTCATCTTGGAGTTTTTGGTCTCTTTCAGAATGATTAACTCAGATTAAATCTTTCTGCAAAAATACCACAAGATGTGTTAAATTTCTGAGTGAGTTGGGGTATTTTCCCCTTGTTCTCATCAAGTGTGTGCTATTTAATTGAGTGTGAGATGCTGACATTTTCTCATGCTTTGTTACTGTTTTGTGAGGATACTTATGAGATAAAAGGTTTTGGGTTTTGCTCTGTTTTCTCCTCATGGTCCCCTTGTACATCTTCATTTCTAGATCGTTCCTCTCCCTGGATGTCAGTGACCTTGCACACACAGAGGTGGTAGTGAGGGCTGGGCGGGCTGTGATGCTTTCTCTTCTGTTTGCAGAGTAGTTTCATAAAAGTTACCTGCTCTTTGGAGGTGGTGGTCTTCTGACTTTGTGCTTCTCTTGTCTTTGCAATACTCTTAATGTCCAGGATGCCCTTTCAGGTTAACTCCTCCCCCTTGCAGGAATAATGCCTTCCCAAAACTCCAGAGCTTGAGATTCTGGACTGTAAGAATCACTTTCCTATTACTGGGACACATTACCTGGCTCACAGTTTCAGTGGGTTCAAGTGGCTCAAGCCAGTGGCTGGCTCCAAGGCAGAAATGGCGTGGAGGGAGAGTGTGGAGAAGGACAGCTGCTCACCCTGTGGTGGCCAGGAAGCAGAGAAAGGAGGAGCTGGGGACAAGGATCTACCCTTCCAGGTCACCCACAATGACTGCCTCCAACCAGGCCCTACCTCCTAACAGCACATTCAGCCACGAACTCTTCAACGGATTAATTCACCATTGAACATAGTGCCCGCATGATCCAGTCGCCTTCCAAAAGCCCCGCCTCTGAACACAGGAGCCTTTTGGGGTCATTTAGATCCAAACCGTAAGACAGTATTCCTAGGTTCTTGAGACTATGGCTTAGACACTTGTTCAGTATTTTCCCATTAGGTATGGAACACTTTTTTCTAAAATATTTTCTCTGTTTTCACGTACCTAGTCCTCTGCTTTCCTTTCTTTTTTTTTTTTTTTTTTTTTTTTTTTTTTTTTTTTTTACTGGTTCTGATGTGGTCATTTATTTACTGGTTTGGGAATAACTTGAAGTTTGACCTGTTTGATGTCCCATAGTTGTGCTCTGTGTGTGGTTTGGTTTGGGTGGCTTTTATTTGTTCATCTTGTTGATGAGCATAGTGCTCTGGAATATTTATGGAGAATTTTGGAATGTGAATTATTTCTCTCTGAGTTGTATTTCCTTTTCATCTTTTGCCTGCCTATAATTTTACATAGCTGTCATCATGTGTCCATTCAAGTTTCTTTCTCGTTATCTGAACATTATTTTAATTTTCCCAGTTTCCTCCATCATCTGTAGATGCTATCAGTATTTGTCAGCAGGCCCACAGTACTCTGCTCAGTGGCTGTGCTAGGCTGCATTTCACGACTTCTCTGCCGTGGGAGATTCGCACTGGAAAAGGAAGGTGACAAGCATGCTTGGCACAACAGACTCCACTTGGGAGACTGAACGATGAGCACTTGGCCCAGAATAAGGGGTCATAAATTCTCATAGGATCAATGACCAAAGAATAACAAAATAGGATACAATTGCCCAAATGTAAAGAAAACCGAGACATATTTTTATAAAGATTGCGATACTTATTTTTATTACAAAACATCTGCAGAAATTTGACTGTTGTCATATAAACATCATCAAATCTAGAGATGTGTGCTATTATTTTCTCTTAAACATTGGATGATACCAGCTTGCACTAAACATTATAGGACAATAGTTGGTGTGTAGTAGGTTTGTGAGAACAATGTGCCTGTAAGTGATGGATTCAAGGAGGCAGAGAATTTGCTATAAAGGGCGGGAGCCAAAGCACAAACAATGTACTCAGCACAATCCCATTTATATGGTTTTAATGCTACATTGCATTTACATACTTGCATTTTACTGTAGAATGCTAACTACTAAAATATCTTAGTATTGTAATTTCAATAAAGAAAGAGTCAAAGTTAATAAGACAACAAATACACAATCAGGTGAGTTGGAAGCACGATTGGGGGCAGAATGATATGCAAATGTCGTGTCTTCCAAAATGCCCGGTTAAAACCTGTGAACCCCACACTCTGGTCTGATGGAACATCTTGAGCTGTTCGAGACTGCACTTGGAGCTTCCCAGGAATAAGCACATGGGGATTATCGGATTGGAAAGCATGACAATTAAATTAGGTGTCAGGTGGAGTCAAATGCGGGTCTCAAATCACCTCCGATGAGGCAACTCCTAGAGGGTGATGTTGGACTGCATTCATTCTCTCTCTTGCATGGTGGTGAGGACTGGGCCGGGGAAATAGATGGAGTTTGCAGCTGGGATGTGGTCAGCCTCCCGGTCTTCCATTGTCTGGATGCACTTGGGCATCCACAGTAGTTTATTTCCAAAGCACATAAAGAAGCAATTTGAAGCGATTTAAACAGAATGGTTCCAGTCAAGACGGCAGCTGTTCATGATTATTAGCCCATATATTCTGGGTGCCAGGGAAAGACCACAAGGGTGTCATTAGATGGAGTTTTCAAGTGACCTCCTGTTCAGACGAAAATCTCCTAGCTGTTGTTTTTTCCTCTCAAAGTCTGATCTCCTGTTGAGTGAGTTAGCAACACCCTGTTCAGAATGAATCCTTGTGACTGCCTGGAGAGGGGAGCTGAAATATTCCAGAGGGTTTTCAAAGAATGTGGGTTACCTTGAGGAGTCCTTCGTGAATGCTGAGGAAAGGACAAGCTCTCATGCTGGACGGTGGGTTTCATGTTTTAGGTGCATGCTGTCTCTAGCAGATCCTGGGGCTGCCTGATTCCTGGCTTGCCTTTTGAAGGTCTCCGTAGGGACATGGGACTTATGGCCCACTTCTGCTTAGGGAGGCAAATCCTTCCCTCTGAAGTGTATCACTGTTAGAGACCAGGCCGCACAGAGCCATGACTCCAGGGATGGTATGCCCGCCTACTTGGCAGACTGGATCAGCTGACGAGAAGGTGTCCTGCACACAAGGACTCTTCCGTGTATTGTTCCAGGGGTTATTGTTTTCTGCTTCTCACTTACTAGAAGCTACATGCTATACTTACATGTTTCTTATTAACTAGGAGGGTACATGTTATTTTTGGAGTTACCAATACTTACAGATAATTTGCTAGAAATTAATGACCAGCCTACAGATTTTCCTAAAATTGTACCTGCGTCACATTGCAAATAAAAATACAGAGCAGCTGGGACCTGGTAGCTGAGTTCCTTCTCAGATCCCCAGCCACCCTTGCATCCAAATTTTATTGTGGTGGGGCTGGGGATTTAGCTCAGTGATTAGAGTGCTTGCCTTGCAAGCACAAGGCCCTGAGTTCGATCCCC